>BSQZ01000040.1:4017598-4127598 GCA_033239005.1 Lamellibrachia satsuma
GCAGCCACGAACCACGGCCGAGGAAACGCATGTTTCGAACCGGCAGCCACGAGGAGGGAGAACGCGACGGGAAAATTGTTCTGTATATGGGGACGGGTCATTATTAATTTTTTCGTTGGCATTTTTTTTATGCTGTGCACAAATTTATATAGGTACGCCATGAACCCGTATACGTCGCCCAGCGCTTCCCTATCGGTGTCTTCGCTTCGTCTTATAACCCACCTCGTAGAAGGAAGAAGCTAGGAAAGTCGACTGAAATCACACCTGACGCAGTGGTTAGAAAGTCGGGCTGTCAATCGAGAAGTCCTCTTGCTGCCATTTCGAAACTTGGGCAGTTTGTTCTCTCCACATCGCCTCAGTTCACTCGGCTGTACGAAAGAATATCTGGTTATAGACGGTGGTGGATATGGGCGAATGATTAGTCTTCGCGCAGTAATTGCAGCGTTGCTGAATACTTCCCAGAGAAGTCGAGTTCGTCTTGGAACGAACAGGTCTGCCAGGGGGTGAAATATAAAGAGCTTTGTGCGGTCATATGGACTGGATACCGCGTCAGATAAGAACTTACCTTCACTCCAGTGCGCTCTCTCTTCCCGATTACCAATGTCTGAAGCGGTACACATCGTGTCCGAGTGTCTTATATAGCCGGAGAAGAACAAAGGCAACGCAGTATTCTGTTGGGGAAGTGCGTTGAGTCAGCCCGATAAATGCGAGATAATTGGCTCCTACGGCCTTCCAACCATACCAATCAACCGCCTAACTAGACAGATTAGCAAATCACGCACTTGACTGGATATTGATGGAGGACTGCCGTTCTGGTGACGACGGCGGTATTTGGCGTACGCTTCCTGGTCGTTATATTGCATGACGTGACAGTTGCTGTCCACTGTCACGGGCGCACAGGACGTGGACATTCCGTGCAGACTGCGACATATGTCATCTTTCAAGTATCCCTAGGCAGTTCAGATCATCTAAGTCACAACAACGTATATTGTTCGTAAAACTTGGGCACACGTGCGTTCTCTGTAGCTGCGCAGAGTTATGGAACGAACTCAACGAAGTCAACCACCTTCCGAAAAAAGCTCAGCGTATGTTTATTAAAAATTGCATTTCCACCGTAAATCTTCAGTGGTCCCTCGTTCTGATGTAATGGCGGTATAAAAGTTCATTGTTGTTATTACTATCTTCTGCGGGTGACAACATAAAAACGGCCGCAACAGCCGCTGCAGCGATGCTGGGTTCGAACACATCGCAGCATACATCGCTTCTGACAATACTGCATGGTTGAAAATGTCACCATTCTGTTGCCGTACCTGTCGTTTCTATCTGTTTTGGATACACCCCAAAATATATATGTTACATATTAGTATACCGTTTCGCCGATGTGCACGAATTACAGCCCGGTGAACTCACGATATTCAGTGTCATGAAAGCGATATGAAATGTTGTGTTAGTAATCGACATACATTTCGTGAATTTTCAATTCAAGCCATAGCGAATTACTTTGGCAGAACTTACCCGGATGTAACCGGGATAATTATTAGCAAGGTACCTCAATGGTTGATGCGGCAACTGGGACAAAGTTCACTTTTTCGGGTGGATCATCGGGAGTGACAGCAACATCACCCCTGGTTCATGGGTGGATCCTCGGGAGTGACAACAACATCACCCCTGGTTCACGAGGGGATCCTCGGGAATGACAACAACATCACCCCTGGTTCACGAGGGGTTCTCTTTTACAGCAAAGTTGCTGGCTGAATTATGCAAACACAACCTGTATGTTGCTAGTATTAAGATAATACACGATGATGACGACGATGAATGATAATGATTGTGTTAGTGATGATGATGATTATATAAGGATTGTATCATGAACATGCAGGAACGCGCAAAATTCATCATCAGACCAAGGGACAGCGGCTAAAACTGACAGCGGCTAAAAAGGACCGCGGCTAAAATGCAATTTCGAATAAATGTCTTCATGCATGCCTCCATTGAATGTACATGACTTTGCTGAGGTCTTCATGATTTTTTTTTCAAATATCATACAATTTATGTGTACATATTTATTAATGGTTACATTCCTCCATAAAGAAAGTACGTAGAGAAATCGGCACCAAATCTACACCAGCGAGCCACGGCCGCCCGGTGCAGGGTTTCGCCGAGGTGGCGCGCGCAGCCCGGTACGTAGTCCGAGATTACAAAGCCTACTCCGTCGACCAAGCAACCGCATAATAATCACCCACGCGGCCTAAAACGACGCGGCAACTCATTTTCACAGTTTAACATTAGCGCCGATATTACCGACAAGACAGCAATGCCCTCGACGACCCGAGCCAGTTCGCGTCTGATCGGTTTATGTTCGGGAATCGAATATCTCATGATGCACGTGTTAACTGATACAACACCATATCTCGCCAGCAACGGCGAGAATCTCGTTTATCACCATCGTGTATTAAGATCAGGTACATTGATATAAAATCAACTTAACTCCGCAAAATATAAAGCTTTTTTTAGTGTAGTTACAAAAACAGTTTTTACAATTTTGGGGGATGGTTTACATGAATTGGCGTTTTGTTGAATTTACGATTTAAATTAGATACCCAAAGACGGTACTAAGAACGATAGTGCATTTTTATTATTTAATATTTTATTATAATTAATAAGTATTAGACTATAATAAAAGAACGGTGTATCATTAGTACTATTTATTATAGCCTGAGGGTTATTAAACAATGACAACGACTTCACATTGTGCCAGATATGTATCAGTTTAGTCAGTTCTGTACTGACAACGTTTCTGAGCTGAGATCGTTGATGTGGAAGGCAGGTCGATAAATCTCAATATATTACTTCCAAAGACATTATTAAGATAATGATAACAATTATTACAAAATACATTGACTGCACTGTGACAATTTTTATTAATTAAATAAATATAAAGCAACTGCTATAAACACCTTCATATCTGTTGGAGATGGATAGATGGTTGGTGTATTTAGGGGGGGGGGGCATTGAGTATTGGCCCCCTTTGGCTTAATTTTTTTTTTGCGCATTTTACCGTTGCACCGCTGCATGGTACCATGGGTGACTAGGCTTGGGCCCCCCGCGAGATCTTAGATACGCCGCTGCGGCAAAGGTTAGCAATGGCAATGGTAGTGGCTGTGGCTGTGGCTGTGGCTGTGGCTGTGGCTGTGGCTGTGACAATGGTTATCACTATGGCTATATGTATGTGACTATGGCTATTGCAATGGCAGTGGCAGTGGCAGTGGCAGTGGCAGTGGCAGTGGCAGTGGCAGTGACAATGGCAGTGACAATGGCTATGACAACCGTATGGCTGCAAAGCGTTGGTACTACACAAACTGGACATACAGCTATAATAAGTGCCTTTGAAGTGAAATGCTACTGCAAGATACATACGCTGGATAGAGCACCGTATACACCAACATATTGGCATCGAGCTACATAAATTATACTAGGAATATGTTGGCAGGGAAAAGAAGCAGACGCAAGCCAGACACAGATGCGAGAAAGACATCACATATGTTTTCGGAACGGTAACGGCGGTCGGTATAGAATAGCTGGAGAAAGACACCGATGTCGCAGAAAAAGATTTGGGCAGTGACCTCCTGAACAGGATAAGTAAAATGAAGAATAATTCTCAGTTTAACTTTGAAGTAGATAGAGTTGCAATCGTAGCGTGTAACACTTTTATCGACTATGATGCTTGTGGTATATAATTCGTTATAATTTTTTAAAAGTACGGGCAAACAACTAGAACTCTCAACGGATCGTGACACAGACGCGCGTTCACTCTTCGTTTGTTTTTTTTCTTTGTATCTCAGTCGGTCCGTGTGAATCGGGTATCAGATTTCGAAGACGACTCCGTGCAATGCGGCTGACTCCATGCGGCTGGCTGGCTGCCAGTCATCGGTGTAAACGGATTATTTGAACGATGTCGTATCCCGGTATTTTCTGCGGGTGTTGATAGTCGTCTGAGTCAGTCGCTGACGGACTGCCCACTTACCGACGTATAGAATCCCGCGACTGGGGATCGACCCGACTTAGAGTGATTTCGCGACGGACAGACACACTCAGCCGCGTCGGCGCTCCCGTGGGAGGTGACCATACGAGACATTAGCGATCTTCGATTACGACCTCTTGATCGCCTGTCCCTCGACTGTGGTCAAGACCGAAGGAGATTGATTTCTCTTGCGCAGGCGACGCTGTCTGCTCTGAGTCACTCCGAGATATGACTCACGCAACCGAATTCAACGCCACCTAATGGCACTTGTAAGGAAATCCACATTAATCCAGTGAACAACGCCGCGTGTCGCAGGCAATTTATTTTCGCCGGTCAGTGTCTCGCACGTCGTCAACAAGACGTCGCCAACTGTCGCCAAAAGGTCAGCCGACCGATAAGCGGGCCTGCTTAGCACGAATCCTTATTGACCGTGGCAGAATACACGCATCCCGTTTGCCTCTGCACATGCGCACTCGTACTGTTGAAGTTAATACGGGTGAAATGCGACGCTGCTAATGCGTTCTGCAGCAAGTGCACATGTCTAGTAAGTTCAATTAGTGATACGTTAGAGAACATTCGTACTGTGTGTATTTATTTGTATTCGGGATGTCGAATCCAATTGCTGTTTTCCACAACGTACGTCGCCCATGAACAGTCTAGTATTTCGTATTACGTCCACTTGACCTACCTATAGATTACACGAGGCGGCTACTCTACCTACGCACGTGTGTTGTGTGTGTGTGTGTGTGTGTGTGTGTGTGTGTGTGTGTGTGTGTGTGTGTGTGTGTGTGTGTGTGTGTGTATATATATATATATATATATATATATATATATATATATATATATATATATATATATATATATATATATATATATATATATATATATATATATATATATATATATATATATATATATATATATATATATATATATATATATATATATATATATATATATATCGGTATATGACCAAAACAAAATACACTGTGTTGTCTAAATATGTATTTTCGATTATCGGCCCGAGGTAAGAAAATTGATACCCAAAAGGAAGCCGGACACTTGGTCGGGAAGCCAAGAAAGCGGAAGTGGTATTTAGAAGTGTTTTCTCCGCCTTCTGCGACTTGTGTCCATCTGAGACTGAGACTCCAGGTGCGTGTGTCTTCATCGCTGTCTCATTGTTTACGTCAAACATGCTCGTTGTTGAAACCGACTGGAAATAACCGATACTCTCTGGCCAGCGACACTGTGCACACTACTGAGTCGTACTCTGGAAACCAGTGTTTAAATAAAGTTCATTGTTATTATTATTAGATGTTCACTATAAAACACTATAAAACAGACGGTAACGTCAGCCACTGCGTCTTCTCTTTTATGAACCAAAATAACGTATCACCAAAATAGACGATATTGAATTGCACGTATAACCGATATGAAAAGGAATGTGTTACGACTACGTTATTGTGCGAACAACGTGTTACAAGGATTTCGTACAACTGTTACAACGTTTACATTCTTAAGTACAGTGTCCGTGAACCATGTTCGCTGCAATGCTAATTGTACATCTTTGTAACTGCTACGTGCACTTGGTCGATGTGTTTAGCTAACTGCGATGTCTTGATGCCCCTCCAAAACGGTGCAATGATACTTTTTCAAGGGAGCTGAGTCGTGAAATTACCAACTAAACATTTTGTTTATAAACAACTGACCTTGTTTACGTGTAACATGTGTTTTAATGTTATGATCGGTAGGGAAATCAAACTGGTTACGAACGTAGCAATGCAAGGTGATATTCTTGGACTGATTATTGTTACTGCGTGTTACAGCTGCTGTTATGTAACGCGACACGCCGGCCATGTGCCCCCTGCAGCCAATAGTGGCAGTTTTAACCATGCAGTGGCATTTATAAATAACTACGATGGACACACACACACACACACACATATATATATATATATATATATATATATATATATATATATATATATCAGTGAAATTTGTTTTAGGTTCTATGTGAAAACCAGGCAATGAACATCAAAACATCTAAAGTAGATTCTGAAAGCTAAATTATGTCAGTGACAACGATGGTCGTGACCTTGAGGGTTAAAACAGTAGATTCAGAAAGCTAAATTATGTCAGTGACAATGATGGTCATGTCATTGAGGGTTAAAACAGTAACATTTGTTGATCTTTGATGGGAAGAGTGGAGAACGGAAGAAGGAAATGCCGTAAGAACAAGGGAGAATGTTTGGACAGTGTGGGAAAAGAAGACGCCCTTAATGTTCATAGTTGAACTGCCAAGATAATTTCTCAAGAAGTATGATCTTATAGACTGACACCAGTGCCAGTCGGTCTGCCTTGCACACGAGTTCGCTTCTTGTCGCGTTCTCGTAGTGTGTCGTAGCTAATCAGCAACTAAACAGTCGAAAGTTGGCTGTGTAGCAAGAACTCGCCGCTGTCCGTGTGTGTAGAGAGACATCGCACTATTCAACCTGACAGTTTGGTCGACAAATTCAGACAACGAGAACCCGCTATACTTCACAGCCGCATTGTTGTGACCACCCTTGTGTTTACGCCTACCATGGTTTCACACGTAGCACTTGGTGACAATGTTTATCTACTTGGTGACAATCTTTATTTGCTCTTGGTGATGCGTTTGGTGCCCCTCCTTTGCTGCACTAACCTGAATAGCGACAGATATTGGCCGTTGCCCTGGTTTGTTGCCATTTCGAATTAGGAGAGTTGTGGCTTGATCGTGATTTTATATCATGAAATCGTTTACGATAACAAGTTCCTTGATTAGGTGCCTTGCAGATAGCAGGCGTGTAGTCGGGGTTGATAAGCTGCTGATTTGCGTGGTTCATTTGAATACCATTTACACACCGAAGCCCTTCTGTGTACACCGCGAGGCCTTTCTTCGTCCTACGTTCTGAGTCTCCGTTGTTTCACTGCCATGTCTCGCATAATTCTTCGTCGCACAGACTTTGTAATGGCGAGGGACAATAATTCTGACAAGGGAACTGCCAAGTGAACGCTATTATATATCACCTTCTCGGGGAGCTTTGCTGAACCTTCTTGGTGACCATTGAGGAAATGCCTTATTATGTAATTAACACTAACACCTTCTCGGGGTGCTTTGCTGAACCTTCTTGGTGACCATTGAGGAAATGCCTTATTATGTAATTAACACTAACACCTTCTCGGGGAGCTTTGCTGAACCTTCTTGGTGACCATTGAGGAAATGCCTTATTATGTAATTAACACTAACACCTTCTCGGGGAGCTTTGCTGAACCTTCTTGGTGACCATTGCAGAAATGCCTTATTATGTTATTAACACTAACACCTTCTCGGGGTGCTTTGCTGAACCTTCTTGGTGACCATTGCAGAAATGCCTTATTATGTAATTAACACTAACACCTTCTCGGGGTGCTTTGCTGAACCTTCTTGGTGACCATTGCAGAAATGCCTTATTATGTTATTAACACTAACACCTTCTCGGGGTGCTTTGCTGAACCTTCTTGGTGACCATTGAGGAAATGCCTTATTATGTAATTAACACTAACACCTTCTCGGGGAGCTTTGCTGAACCTTCTTGGTGACCATTGAGGAAATGCCTTATTATGTTATTAACACTAACACCTTCTCGGGGTGCTTTGCTGAACCTTCTTGGTGACCATTGAGGAAATGCCTTATTATGTAATTAACACTAACACCTTCTCGGGGTGCTTTGCTGAACCTTCTTGGTGACCATTGCAGAAATGCCTTATTATGTTATTAACACTAACACCTTCTCGGGGTGCTTTGCTGAACCTTCTTGGTGACCATTGCAGAAATGCCTTATTATGTTATTAACACTAACACCTTCTCGGGGTGCGTTGCTGAAACGCCCCGCGATACTGTGGATGGTTAGCCGTCGGCTATCTTTGTACACATTCATTGATTGATTGATAGACGACAGTTATGGGCGTTATGTTGAATATCCGGTCTCATCCAGCGGAGAGCGAGTCGGGTCGTCTCGTCGGGCAGACAGGCCAGCTATAGCTGGTCCGCGCGACACCCAGATCGTCGTTTATGTATAGCAGCGGACGCGGGACGATCGCAATAAACGCCACCAACAACGTGCTAGGGTTTCATGCGCGAATCTGAGAACCGAGGAACGTCTTTGAAGCCGACCGTAGTGGAATTTAGAAACTGCAGAAATGTGGTTCGAATTTAGATTTCAACCGGTAAATGATAAACGCCTTCGCGTATAAACACCAGTGTTCGAATGAGGTCGCTAACTGTTCTTCGCATGAAAGCGGATCTTGGTTGATGGTGACGAAGTAACTTCTCTTGGTGAAGTAATTTATCATGGTGAAGTTACTTTTCAGGATCAAGCAACTTCTTTTGGTGAAGTAACGTCTCATGATGAGGTAACGTAAGTTCTTATGGTCGAGTAACTTCTCATGGTAAAGCAACTTCCCATCTTTAAATAACTTATCATATATATATATATATATATATATATATATATATATATATATATATATATATATATATATATATATATATATATATAGTAAAACATCTCCTCATGGTCAGGTAACTTTTCATGGTTAAATAACTTTGGAATCCAATACCTTTTCATGGTCAAGTAACTTCTCAAGAGAAGTAACTTTTCGAGGTCAAATAACGTATAATATAGATATAGTAACATCGACACTTATATTTTCATTCGAGCGGCTGTAGTTTAGTATCTTTCATAACAGCGTTGTATGTGGTGGTGCAGGAAACGGTACAACTTAACAACGAGAAGCTGATATACACATTCTTAAACCACGAGAGGTCTGATCATGGTTCTCGCCATAACTACTTTGGCATCATTATACCAGGCTTGTGTAACAACTCAGCCCACATTACGTTGACCGCAGTCGAACGATCCCCGATCCCTTGACCATAACCAATGCGGGCAGGTCGTCTTGTTGTCGCTTGTTCCCTCCCGGGCTGATACACACGAACGGGAACCTCCCACGAAGGCCCGCATGTCGTTATATGGACGACTTTATGTTGCAACAGCGGTGCACTCTGACGACAGCGTCTGTGGTCTACAGCGGTGCACCCTGACGACAGCGTCTGTGGTCTACAGCGGTGCACTCTGACGACAGCGTCTGTGGTCTACAGCGATGCACCCTGACGACAGCGTCTGGGGTCTACAACGGTGCACTCTGACGACAGCGTCTGTGGTCTACAGCGGTGCACCCTGACGACAGCGTCTGGGGTCTACAGCGGTGCACCCTGACGACAGCGTCTGGGGTCTACAGCGGTGCACCCTGACGACAGCGTCTGGGGTCTACAGCGGTGAACACTGACAACAGCGTCTGTGGTCTACAGCTGTGCACCCTGACGACAACGTCTGGGGTCTACAGCGGTGCATCCTGCCGACAGCATCTGTGGCCTACAGAGGTGCACCCTGACGACAGCGTCTGTGGTCTACAACGGTGCACCCTGAAGACAGCATCTGTGGTCTACAACGGTGCACCCTGACGACAGCGTCTGTGGTCTACAACGGTGCACCCTGACGACAGCGTCTGTGGTCTACAACGGTGCACCCTGACGACAGCGTCTGTGGTCTACAGCGGTGCACCCTGACGACAGCGTCTGTGGTCTACAGCGGTGCACCCTGACGACAGCGTCTGTGGTCTACAGCGGTGCATCCTGACGACAGCGTCTGTGGTCTACAGAGGTGCACCCTGGCGACAGCGTCTGTGGTCTACAGCGGTGCACCCTGACGACAGCGTCTGTGGTCTACAACGGTGCACCCTGACGACAGGGTCTGTGGTCTACAGCGGTGCACCCTGACGACAGCGTCTGTGGTCTACAACGGTGCACCCTGACGACAGCGTCTGTGGTCTACAACGGTGCACCCTGACGACAGCGTCTGTGGTCTACAACGGTGCACCCTGACGACAGCGTCTGTGGTCTACAACGGTGCACCCTGACGACAGCGTATGTGGTCTACAACGGTGCACCCTGACGACAGTGTCTGGGGTCTACAGCGGTGCACCCTGACGACAGCGTCTGTGGTCTACAACGGTGCACCCTGACGACAGCGTCTGTGGTCTACAGTGTAGCCCTCTGACGACAGCGTCTGTGGTCTACAGCGGTGCACCCTGACGACAGCGTCTGTGGTCTACAGCGTAGCCCTCTGACGACAGCGTCTGTGGTCTACAGCGGTGCACCCTGACGACAGCGTCTGTGGTCTACAGCGGTGCACCCTGACGACAGCGTCTGTGGTCTACAGCGGTGCACCCTGACGACAGCGTCTGTGGTCTACAGCGGTGCACCCTGACGACAGCGTCTGTGGTCTACAGCGGTGCACCCTGACGACAGCGTCTGTGGTCTACAACGGTGCACCCTGACGACAGCGTCTGTGGTCTACAGCGGTGCACCCTGACGACAGCGTCTGTGGTCTACAGCGGTGCACCCTGACGACAGCGTCTGTGGTATATAGCGGTGCACCCTGACGACAGTGTCTGTGGTCTACATCGGTACACCCTGACGACAGCGTCTGTGGTCTATAGCGGTGCACCCTGACGACAGCGTCTGTGGTCTACAGCGGTACACCCTGACGACAGCGTCTGTGGTCTATAGCGGTGCACCCTGACGACAGCGTCTGTGGTCTATAGCGGTACACCCTGACGACAGCGTCTGTGGTCTACAGCGGTACACCCTGACGACAGCGTCATTACACGCAAATACAACCGAACGCCCAACGACAGGATGCACCTATTGTAGTGCGATGCTCGAACGTGCGTCTCCCGACTTTAACAACAAGTTCGAAGAAGAATGTGGATTTTGCGTGTAATGAGAATAAACTTCGGACGCTACAAACATCTCAGTTTAAGCACAGCGTTACCGTTTCCGCTTACGCAGTAGCTGTATGTACCGGGGCGCGCGCATTTGTCAAAATAGCGACATTTCGTGGAATCTGTGGTATGCCTTACTTCGCGTTCCTTGTATTGTTTGACTTGATATTATATATATATATATATATATATATATATATATATATATATATATATATATATATATATATATATATATATATATATATATATATATATATATATATATATATATAACCATATTTATGTAACAGGTTGCGACTTAATAATGTAAATATAGCAGAATTCGAAGACTTCATACCATTCTAAAACCAAGATAAATACGAGTCACATGTTTCCGATGCATCAGTCTGGTTAATTAGTTACCTGTAATCCATATTCGACATCTGGTTTCGCGCGGCCTCTCCGGCGGTTGCCGTCTGTAATAACTGACCTCTCCGTGTCTAGACGTCGAGCACTCTGGAGAGGCCAAGGGACAACGCGGCCAGGGAAAGCGGCAACAGACGCTCGCTCCACGTCAGTGATACACACATCGGGATCAGGTGGCCGCGAACATCTTAATAAATCCACGTCACGTGCACACGGGGATGCTGCGTCGGGCAAGGTGCTGTCCTGAATCTCGGTGGGTTGTCGGTGGCAGGTGCCTGAGAGGGCACGGTGATGTTGATGGAGGCATGACTGGAGAGGCACGGTGAGGTTGGTGGAGGCGGGTGCGGGGAGAGGGCACGGTGATGTTGATGGAGGTTGGAGGGGCACGGTGAGGTTGACTGGAGAGGCACGGTGAGGTTGGTGGAGGCGGGTGCGGGGAGAGGGCACGGTGATTTTGATGGAGGTTGGAGGGGCATGGTGAGGTTGGTGGAGGTTGGAGGGGCACGGTGAGGTTGGTGGAGGCTGGAGGGCACGGTGTTTGCGTGCGGTTTGTCGATGCTGCTTCTTCGTTTCGTTAGCGGTCGAGAAAAGAAAACGTAAGCTGAGCTGATAGCGACGGCAGTTAAATACCAATGAAGACATCGTGACGAAAGAAGATGGCTGGCGACGGTGAACGATAATAGTCGAGTTAAGATGACACCGAACCTGTTGAGTGGTGACTGTGTCCTTGGAATATGTATCGTCACCCAATGAATAATAATAATAATAATAATAATAATAATAATCAAAAGAAGAAGAACAAAGAAGAAAAAGCAGAAGATGCAAAGCAATTAACTGTAGTTCTCTGCTAAATTATTTCACGCTGTTATTTTGTCAAACCAGCGTAACGTAACGTAACGTAACGTAACGTAACGTAACGCTTTCGAACGCACTCACCTCACCGTGAGACGATTCGTTGAGCGTTGCCCGAGCTCTTTACCTTATGTTACGTACAGGGACACTTCTTTTATGCATTCTACTTACTATATTCATATTCGATCATATAAATTACATCGGTACGTAGTTGAGTGTACATGCATTAAGCATGTTAAGCGTGTGTAGCACTGACGGAAGTGCGATGTGTGCTGAGCATGCGTAGCCCTGACGGAAGTGCTATGTGCGCTAAACACGTGCGATAACCCTGGCGGAAAGTTAAAATCCCAAAGACGGAGGTGTAAATAACAATCGATTAATCGATCAACGGAGACATGACGTGTTCGATACATCAAATGAACGGCTAGACTTGTTCGGTTATACTTATCTTCTTACATCAATACCGGCTAAACAAGGAGAAGATTCATACGTCTGTAGATATCGATCAGCGTTGCGCAGATGGTCTGTCTGACTCTGTCAGCCGTATGCCTAATATCGTTTATATAATATCCCAAGACACAAGCCCACCAGACCTCGCCCACAGCGCCTCCACCGCGTCCTATCAATAACGCTTCAACCGATGTTCATATGTTCACATGTTCATATGTTTCATAACCTTCTTTATCACATTCCAGCGAATTCTACACAATTAACATTTTCACACGTATGCATTTTGACCCTACAAGAATTGCTCAAAAGTCTGTGTCTGTATTTTATGTATGCTAATTGTATTGCACATAAAATGTTACATATTTATTCAAGAAACGGCACCATACTGTTGAATACTTAACATATTATCTATGTAAATTAACCAGTCAGTCAGGAAACAGAGAATGAAGTTAGTGGAGGATAACGTAAACCATAATTGATGAACAAATATGTGTCTATATGAACATCTACGGGACAATGCATGGTCAGATGTTTTTAATCAATCGTGTGTGACACCAGTACGGTCCCACTCCTCGGGTACTGCACTACAAGACTACGATGCGTTTATAACGGCACTATATTTGCTGGTAACGACAGATCGTCGTCGACGCTAAGGCAGGAGATAAAGATTAACGTCGGTCAACAAACGTAGATTCGCTCGATTAGCTGCGCTAGGCTCATAATCCCAAATACGCCGCTGAAATCCGTGTCACAGTTAATCCAAGCCAGCAGGCGCTGGCGATAAGCGCCAGGCGACGCCGCGGTTATTGCTTCCCTGTGGCAAACATAGCGGGCAGCGAATTCCCCCGGGGAAGGAAACGATCTGTTCCCGGTTTTGTTGGTTCAGATACTTGGTAGTTGTTCCAGTGAATAAAGACGTGCGAAATCGTTGTTGGTATAATCTGGATAATCAAAGGTAAATGCTTAAATATACACCTGGAAACAAGTGGTCGATAAAGGAGGAGATGATTGAAAGGATAAGGGCGAGTGACGGGGAAGGAACAGTAACGTAAAGAATAGTGAAACGAAGAGGAGATACAACAGAATACAATAAAATACAAACATTTCTATTGCGCGAAAATCATCGGGAAACCTAAGCTGAGCCACGCACCAAAACACAATGGTTAGACGGTTTCTAGTCGGTTTAACAATTCCAAGCGTAAACAGTTGAAGCAGATGGGAAGGATAACGGGTAATAATAACGAGAGAGAATGTGCGTGCGTGCGTGTGTACGTGCGTATATACAGCTTACGCATAGTGCCTCAGAGCGTAGTACACCCCATGATATCCTCGAACACAGACACACCCCATGATATCCTCGAACACAGACATAGACTAGAGTTTGATAGTCGGGCCACGGAGCAGACGCGGACCGACGAAGACAAACCTGTAGATCGCTCACACACGTAAACAACAACGTGCACCCGCGCGGACTGCCTGCCGCACGCGTGCACCTGAACATGCAACAAACGCGAATAACCTTTACAATGGCATGCCGTTGACTCATATATGAATTCATCAAAGTCAATTACAGTGAGTAAGCCGCAAGTTTGCTCAGATATCAGGCGGCAAAGCGGCATTACATTAGCACTATTACGACCACGGTTATCGCCTCCTCACGATAAACCTCAGTAAATTGATATGTTAGCGTTTTTATTTATCACCGCCTTATTATTGATGCCGCTACGATGTATATAGGCCTACGGTATGTCTGCGTGGCCGTGACAGATCGACTCGAGTTAAGCTTGATTTAGCGATTCGTACCGTAGGAGACGAAGGGATACAGTTCATCGAATCAATGCTGACTCTCTCGATATAACTCGGCGTCAAATACTCTGAGCGCTGCCATTTCTCAGCGACAACCCCGCCGGCTATATCCCACCGTGCACTGTCCAACTGCCAATGTCTATTCAGTTCTAAACGACGCGAGATTTAGAGACGGTATCGTTAGCTTTATTGCGATGGCGTCCACGCCCCCAACGCGTAAAGGTGCCACAATCGGCGCAGCAGCGTGATACCGACGCAGTATTTTTACGCGCGCACAGGTAATTAAATTAACGTATCGTTTCGTTTAATTTGTAACTGTATTTTATGGCTCTGCTAGATAGACTGAAGGAGAGTCCGACATGTACAGGAATGTAACGGAATGCGCTGACGGTCTGACAAAACAATTAATCCTAGCGATGTCTCTCTCCCCCCACCCTCTCTCTCTCTCTCTCTCTCTCTCTCTCTCTCTCTCTCTCTCTCTCTCTATATATATATATATATATATATATATATATATATATATATATATATATATAATATATACATATAATATATATACATATATGTATATAATACATACATATAACACACGCCAACACGCACACACGTACACACGCACACACGCACGCACGCACGCACGCACATATACATAAACTCCGGGTCTATACAAATGCACATATATATATATATATATATATATATATATATATATATATATATATATATATATATATATATATATATATATATATATATATATATATATATATATATATATATATATATATATATATATATATATATATATATATATATATATATATATATATAGTACATGTAGAGGAAGTGAGCTACATACCCAGAACCATGCACATAATCTTAGCAGTAAATCCATGTACTGTGTAAATAAGGTGTTTGTCGAATCCAATACGGCAAAAATAATAACTCTTTGTGTATTATAAATAGCATTAATTACTACAAAGCATTATGCACTATGCACTATCGATTAAAACAAATTACATAGCGCTGCGTTCGATTACACAGAAAAACACATTATGGTGCATAGAGCAAACAACACTGCGTTGAACTAATCTGGGGTAAAACATTATGGATATATATATATTATATCTTCCTAATACACCAATTCGTCTTGACCAATTATCAGCAATGCAATAAGTACCTTAATATCCCGGTTAACTTTAAACAACTTTCAATCAGATGCCTTGTGTTCTTCTGATGCTCAATGGAACCTCCTGGCAGCCTTCGAACGCGTTCACCTGCCCTACTACAAGGCGTTTTTGTACAGTGGAACGCGTCATCAAGTACAAGAACGTCATGTCGTCGCGAAAAGTTAAAACGACGCTAAACTGAGGACGCTGTTGTCTTCAAATCGACGCAGTCGCCAGCGTCGTGAAATCTGACAAGCTTGTCAGTTTTCCGCCCTTTGTGAAGGGCGACAAAAGCGCCCCCATTAACGCGAAATGAAATAAGTTTCGGCGAGACTAGACAAGGCGACGGCTATCATGCATCAGATAGGGCCGGCGGCAAAAGGGGCGCGGAATGTGCGCCGGGCGATGACTTCACAACGATCGGGTCAGCGGTAAATTTAGATTGTCAAATGCGGACGGGTCAGTCGGAGCTCGGCGTCTTGCATCGATTGAATATCAGTTACACTTCACCGTCAGACTATTGTCTTGATCTGTCCACTGCAACTGCGTGCTGATGTGTGCGTGCTGATGTGTGCGTGCTGGTGTGTGCGTGCTTATGCGCTGGTAAAGGGCAACCGGTATATAAAGATTGTGCAAACTTAACCGGTCGAGGCTGCTAATTTTTTCAGTAGCAGAACCATGCACATAATAATTACCAACAGCACGTTCTAAATGTTATATAAACATATGATATATGAAACATATAAACATATGATATATAAACATATGATTGCTTTCGCAATTGAACTCATACATTTACATGTATATAAAGACACACATCTGAAAATGTTCTTATCGTCTGGTGGAACCAAGAAATTGATGACAACCGATCAACTCTGAGGTCATCAACGGCAAGATCAGCAAGGCACGGAGTAACGGGTTTGTTGGACACATACTTCGCGACGTTATCGATTAAGCAGCTGGCTTGATGAATGAAAGTCCCAAACGTCTCATCATTTTGAGCATCTTAGGCCTTCACGGCCGACATACAATCGCATCGTCCAGATTAAATGACCGCCAATTATTTGATGTCCGCATAAACTGCCCATCAGTGCCGGACATCGGACCGCCGTCCGTGGCAGTAACGGTGAGATCGTTCAGGCCAAAGCCAAATGTCACATTTTGAACCAAGAACTAATACCTGCTCGTGTTAGAGTATTGTCTATGATGTTTATGTGTTGAGATATCATCAGCAGCAACAAACATCGAGACGGCTGTCGGGGTCGGGGGAGTCGTAATGGCGGCAACGGAGACGGTATCAATGACATATACACGGGCTTACGTAGCCCACGCGTCTATGGAGTAGCGCGGCCATTCATTGACATCTCCACGGGCTTACGTAGCCCACGCGTCTATGGCGTAGCACGGCCAGTCATTGACATCTACACGGGCTTACGTAGCCCACGCGTCTATGGAGTAGCACGGTCAGTCATTGACATCTCCACGGGCTTACGTAGCCCACGCGTCTAAGGAGTAGCACGGTCAGTCATTGACATCTCCACGGGCTTACGTAGCCCACGCGTCTATGGCGTAGCACGGCCAGTCATTTGCATATCTACGGGCTTACGTAGCCCACGCATCTATGGCGTAGCAGGCCAGTCATTGGCATACCTACGGGCTTACGTAGTCCACGCGTCTAAGGAGTAGCACGGTCAGTCATTTACATCTCCACGGGCTTACGTAGCACATGCGTCTATGGAGTAGCACGACCAGTCATTGACATATCTACGGGCTGACGTAGCCCACGCGTCTATGGCGTAGCGAATCAGGTTCACGGGCGTCTATGGCGTAGCGAATCAGGTTCACGGGCTTACGTAGCCCACGCGTCTATGGAGTAGCACGACCAGTTATTGACATCTCCACGGGCTTACGTAGCCCACGCGTCTATAGAGTAGTACGGCGTGTCATTGAAATCTCCACGGGCTTACGTAGCCCACCTGTCTATGGAGTAGCACGGCCAGTCATTGATAGTTGCCCGACATTACTTGGACGTGATCCATGTATAGTAGCCATTATATAGACTGATAGTTACACTGTGTCACATAGGCGACATCCACGGAATAGCCAAGCAAGACATTAACAAGTAAACTAGGTTACGTGTACAGCACTTATTGGGTAACCAACTCAAACGTTGGTAGCTATGCAATTGAAACGACATCCACGGAATAACGAAGTCAGATATTGATAGCTAAATCATGTTACCTGTCATGACTTACACTGAATAGTTAAGTACGACATTGATAGCTAAAGTGTGTTAGGCAGACAACATCTGTGGAGTAGCCAATACAAAATTGATTGGCAACCGTAGCATACTTGTATTGGATAATCCGCTTATTGTATTAGTGACTTGTTAAAGACAACATCCATAAAAACACCTCAGACAATGAAGGGTGACGTAGACGTCGCGCCTTGGTTGTCACGTCAGATCCCTCCTCAGGTCGATCCATTTCGCGAAAAATGAACTTTTCTAATATCCACTACAACATGCCTGTTCGTCTGCACAAAGCTGTTATTTTGTTTTGGCGAAATCATCGGACAAACTATTTAAAATTCTTTTTACCGGATCCGGTTAAAATTTGGCGAAACATGGCAAATGTGGTCCGGTTCTATATGCTATAGCATTAGGTTATTCACACTTTCGATGTTACCCGATCTAACGAGCAAAGTATTTTTTTTTATTTTTAACAAAATAACGCACTCTTTTATTTCATTACTTAAACACACTATGCATCTAAACATCAATGAACCTGATTCGCGATGAGCTTAATCAACTGGGGGGGGGTTAACGACAAAGTTAAACTACGTAACCGACATTCACCGGCTGACCGTGTAGTCAGCGAACGCCACCAGTCAGTGTTGCGCACACGACTTCCATTGGCCGGGCGGGCGAGGCGTCGAGAGTCGCTCGGCGGTACGCAGGCGGCCAACACCTCGGATCTGCCCAGCCAGTCATCAATCAAACGCAACTTCCGCGGCGGAAAATTTGTCGCGAATAATTTCGTAGCTTTCGTCCCCCCGATTAATACGACGTAATGTGACGGCGTCGTCGGCGCTCAATAGCGAACACCCAACGCGTGCTTGCGTCGACTCGCCGATGTGCATCGTATTTATCTTACTTATCTCAAGTTTTGCCATCACATCGCGACACTAAATGCGTCATTACTCGGCGCGGCGCCATTCCGTGTCATATTAGCACGCTGGCGCATGAAAGGCGGCCATTGAGGTATCGTTGGCAGCCGGCCAACGATGTGACGAGTCGCGAACGCGGTCCGCTCCGCCCACCGTAAGATGGATCGTCAGGTGCGCGGTTGAGTGTTTGTTTGCCGCGCGCACTGCCGCCTACTGTGAAGCGAACTCCTGCGTCGTTGCTACGACTATCAGATGAATGCATTGTGAGAAGTGTATATGATATTGTTCAAGGTGTAATATCGGCATATTCATTACACGCATTCGTAATGTATGGCATGCTTCTGACATGCTTCTGATAAATTCATTTCAGCACAGTCGTTCATTAGATAATGTCAAGCAAAAGTACCATTAAGAAATGTATTGTTTTAGGTATTCAATTTGTGTTTCTGCTGCTTTTTAAAATCAATTCATTTATTAAATTATTCCACTTTCGGTACAGTTAAAGGAACACAATCTTGTTATATTTATCATAAAATCATGTTATATGTTATAAACTACATAAATTCTAAAATCTAGTTCGCCCACATGTGTCTTATAGGACCCCATTTAAAAATATATAATATAACTGTTAGCAAGTTATCTGCTTAATTTGAATATTGTGACTCAAATACCATGCTTACATTAAAACTGCTTCCTCAATTGATTTAGCCTATCACAAATCCGGTTTATTGGTGTCCAAATGTGTAGTGTATGAATAGTTTATGTAACATCCGCAGTCGATGTAATAAAAAACCTATTTTTGTTTAAATCATCGAAAGAATTGACTTCAATCGCTAGATCTGGTAAGGATCAAACTAGTGGATATCCAAAATGGTAAACACTGTGTGGGTCAATGCTGATCATGGGCGTGACTTCCATTTTCTCATCGATCGCATGACAAAGTTAAGAAATTTCACCAAGGAAGAAAATCGTGATTCTTCAGCATTTCGATTTCCACTTCAGTTAATGCTTGAACAAGCATTAACTAATTTAATAGATTATCTGATGATTTCACAAAAACTACGTACAACAGTTGCACAAACGATCTAGCATGTTGTAGTGGATACTAGGTATGTTTGGTTTTTCGCAAAAAATAATTTTAAATGAGACTAGCAAAAAATCGAATTGATTAAGCACCTTTAAATGTTGAACGGCAAGGTCGATATTCAGAAACAGATAATAGTGAAATTATATTAAACAATTTTGGTTGATTAAAACACAGTTGGGCAGTCAAGGTATATATTACATCACATGGATTCACGATAAGGGCAATCATACTGTTTTCATTTAAAGGGGGGGGTAATTAAAAAAGAATACATTCAAAATATATATTCAGAAACAACTAAGTTGTCATTTTCATACATTACGATTACGTGTATTGAATATACCGAGATCACACCCTGAAAATATCATATATACTTCTCATATATATTTTTCACATCATGAAAATTGTTTCATTGTAATTTGCTTGATACAATTTTGTCTCTATATATATATATATATATATATATATATATATATATATATATATATATATATATATATATATATATATATATATATATATATATATATATATATATATATATATAATTATAAATATATAGTAATATACATATATATATATATAATATATATTATATATTATATATATATAAATATATATTATATATACATATGTATTTCTTATATATATATATATATATATATATATATATATATATATATATATATATATATATATATATATATATATATATATATGTATATATATATTTTATATATATATATATATATATATATATATATATATATATATATATAATTTATATATATATATTATATATATAATATATATATATATATATATATATATATATATATATATATATATATATATATATATATATATATATATATATATATATATATATATATATATATATATTATATAGATATATATAATATATATATATATATATATATATATATATATATATATCTATATATATATATATATATATATATATATATATATATATATATATAATTTTATACTATATATTATATATATAATAATTAATACTATTTTTATGATACAAATATATTATATATTTGAAAATGTTTCGAGATTGCCAGACCATTTTGCTTTGCTGTGCCTTTGAGCTTTAGACGCAATAGAAGTTTTCATATTACATTTTTTATACTTGCTAATGAGAAATAAAACAGTTTTAAATGATGATGAACATAATGTTTCTTTAATCTACACAACGGATTTTCGATCTTTGTGTATCTAAACAAGCATATATTTTGATAATTTGTTATTCATTCAACCAGAATATGATTGTTTTTGCTGTTGTCGATAGCTTAGCTAAATCACAAAATGGGCATGTTGTAGTTTTTCGACAAAGTATGTTTCTATAAGACGCATTTTACGCAAGAGAACCTCGCGGTATTCACATACATAATAATAGATATGCATAACAAAGTGTAGAAACACAACCCAAGCACCTGTGTTGAACTAAGTAAATTATAGAAAGTACTTGACTACAGAGCAGGCCAATGTAAATAATAAATAGAGGCCAACATAAATTAAACCGTAGATGATGAACACGTGTGTAAGTAACCAGTTATTGATCATTGAATAGCTACATAATTTCAATTAGGCTTGTTTCAATTGTGGCTCCGTCTTTGTACATGAGTGAACAAAGTGAACAAAGTGAACAAAGTGAACAAAGCAAGTGTATAGAGAAGGAGTCGGAGTTGTTGCGCTTGTTGCTATGAAGGCTATATGCCAAGTGTGTTTGAGGCTGCATTTAATCTTGATTTGCTAACTTTTGATACATAGCTTCTCAACCTACTTTAATACACGTGTCATATATCGCCGAATTCATGCGCCTGTTGCGGGCAGAACACAACATCATGGACACCTTAAACTACTCCTGCCAGTTTCGTTGCACGTCCAAAGAACCAAACCCTCCTATACTGGACGTGTCCATCTCGACAACGACGTAATTAGCCGCGACATGACATGGCAGGCGCAACCCCTCATCGGAATTTCTCGGGCCCCATTCGCCAGATGTAAATCGGTCGGTCTCGACGTCCGACTTGTTCTGGAGGCAGGTTCTACGTGATGGAATGAAAACGTCGCTGGGAAACTGGCATGTTTATACGCAGACAACAACACCGGCAATGTGACAAACATTCGGGCCTTTGCTGTGTTCTGATACGGACGTAATCGGTTCGACTAATCGCCGGGCGCCATGTTCATCATGGGAAAATCCGGACACATTTACATGATTTGAGTCAACAACCATGCTATGAACCCTATTTAATTGTATTTTTATCGTACAAACCGCATAATTACGTTGGGATCTGTCGATCTGTCCTGCCCCTTTGCTGTATAATATATATATATATATATATATATATATATATATATATATATATATATATATATATATATATATATATATATATATATATATATATATATATATATATATATATATATATATATATATATACATGTATACATATATACATATATACATATACATATATACATATACATATATACATATACATATATATACATATATATATATATATATATATATATATATATATATATATATATATATATATATATATATATATATATATATATATATATATATATATATATATATATATATATATATATATATATATATATATATATATATATATATATATATATATATATATATATATATATATATATATATATACATATATATATATATATATATATATATATATATATATATATATATATATATATATATATATATATATATATATATATATATATATATATATATATATATATATATATATATATATATATATATATATATATATATATATATATATATATATATATATATATATATATATATATATATATATATATATATATATATATGTATATATATATGTATATATATATATATATATATATATATATATATATATATATATATATATATATGTATATACATATATATATATATATATATATATATATATATATATATATATATATATATATATATGTATATGTATGTATATATATGTATATACATATATATGTATGTATATATATAATATATGTATATATATATATATATATATATATATATATATATATATATATATATATATATATATATATATATTATATATATATATATTTTGTGTGTGTGTGTGTGTGTGTGTGTGTGTGTGTTGTTCCCACGCGAAAGCATATAAGGCTTCGCAAAGCCGTAAAATATTCAGTAGTTCATGTATAATATATGAAGTGTGTTTCTTTTTGGCGAAACAGTTTTCAAATCGTCGATCATAAACTATCATACTAATACAACCAGTTTCGAACAAATTATATCATTTTGTGATGTCATTCATTAACACCCGTAAATATATCTAATACAAAAACAAAAAACCGTATGTTAGGCATACTTTTCATACGAATATCTACTTCGGGCTACAATGCTGTGCGTGCCGTATTCTCAAATTGTCTCGCCGAAGCGAAACACTATACAGGCCCCTATATCTGCCACCCATAATTCCAAGGAAGGCCGTCCATGGCGATGTGTAAATGATAAAATATCTCAACACCCAATCTTCGTAATAAGCGAGCGTAGTGAAAACCGTTTCTTTGAGGAAAACGGAGATGAGTTTTATCAGTGATTCCGTTCGTTGCCGAGGGCATGTGGGTCTTAGATATCGATCTAAATATATATTACCCGGTTTGCGTCTGACTTAAAACGGGCATTTCGAAGCCGCGGTTCAGTTGCGTGGAATATGGGTAGAAATGGGATATTTATGAACGTCTACAGAACAAAACGGAGTTCTCTGGGGAAAGTAATGCACCTATATATTATAACTACTGCAGCCTACGGTCCACACACCTTGTCAATTGTACTGCGACTTTATGGGCTGACCCGCTACCAGCAGCCGAAGACCAAAGGCCTCGACACGCCAAATTCCATCTTTCATTTATCCCGTCGTCAGCGAATTCGCCGATATTCGTTAATGTCCTTTGACGTTGGCATATCTCGTCCGTGTTGTTATACGCCTGAGTGGAATGTTCAACTCGCTTCATTTGAGCCAATGGAAATACCATAGATTTGTTGCACTATGGAAACCCCCGCTTCCAACAATGCGGCCATTTACATATAGATGCCTGTAGTGAAAAACTGTGCTAATTAGAAGGCACGGAACCCATTAGATTCCATTAGCATGTCGTTAATGAATATCCAACGATAGCGTCGTGTTTGCCATCGGCTGAGGAGAATTGGATGATTCTGCACTTGTTCTGTGTAGGTTCAACGATCTAACACCATCACATTACAATGATATATTAATACGTCCTCCATACTTCAGAGTAATGAGGATTATTGGCAAATGCAATTCTAGCTGAGCTATAGACAAGCAATAAGTGTGTGTATAAATATATATATATATATATATATATATATATATATATATATATATATATATATATATATATATATATATATATATATATATATATATATATATATATATATATATATATATATATATATATATATATATTACATAATACACAATGTGGTATAGTACTGCAGTATGGATACTATAATATAGACACTATAATATTACTGCATATATATATATATATATATATATATATATATATATATATATATATATATATATATATATATATATATATATATATATATATATATATATATATATACATATAGTTTGTTGCAGTGTTTCAACCTCCCAGACTTTCATTAAATATTCTTATTGAAATTAGGTTTCGCGGGGTCACATCCGGGTTACTCGTATAGCGTTTTTTCCGTGTGGCGCGGTTGAGACACAACCGCTGACTGGCGTGTTAACAACTTTTGGGTAAACGCAAATGTTTCCCCTGTGGTGCACACCGGGAGTCCAGCCACATTCATGTATGTATAGTCAGCCCTTGTTAAATATACATAAATTTTATGTTTAAACATATTCACGCTGCTAGCATTAACACAATAATTAGATAAATAGTTCCTTTCATGTACCGTCGTTTAGGAAAAGCATTATTAAGTTGAATAACTGCGCAAGCATGCGGAGATTTTAATGTGTACACTAACTTGGACTGCCCCGACTTTAGGGCGTTCTGGTGTTAAGTTACTGAAATGATGTCATTACTTTAAGTGTACTAGGAATTCGCATGAAAACGATATATATTTGCATCAAGCGGCACATATATAAATATTGAAAATATACGCTGTCTTTCATGGTAGCTTGATTATGTTGATATGTTCGTATTATCGTATATAAATGAAATATTTACTTTTTCGCGCCTGTAACATTTATTATATTAATCATAATTACCTCTCAAGAAACTTGCAGTTTGTTGTTGGATATTTCGACCGCATCTCGCAGTCTTCTTCAGCAGACTGAAGTTACGGATGTGTCACATGACCAATGTCATGTGACACAAGCTGGAGTAGGACTGGTGGGAGCTCCTGGCTGACGTCTCGGTTCAGCGTAGGTTTGTTTCTGTGGATGTTAATCGCCTCCTTTATTTTTCTCCTGTGCCAGTTCTCCTCGTGGTCTAGAATATTGACGTCCTTCATAGAGCACTGATGACCTGTGTTCAGTTTGTGTTCACTTATAGCTGATAGGGGTTGGCGACAAGATAGATGTTCTTTGATTCTTGTGCCAAGTGTTCTGGCTGTTTCTCCTATATAGTGTTGGTCACATTCTGGGCATTGTATGTCATATACTACCCCACACTTTGCTGCCTTTGTTGTTCTGTCTTTTGGGTGTACCAACAGTGACCTCAGGGTGTTGATAGGTTTGTGGTAAACCGGGATGTTATAGGACTTGAAAATCCTTGCTACTTGTTCTGATAGTTTACTAATGTAGGGCAGACCTATGGCATGTTGTCTTCTGCTGGTTTCTGTGGTAGTGTTCTCCTTCCTTCTCGTTGGTTGCGTACTCCAGCTTGTGTCACATGACATTGGTCATGTGACACATCCGTAACTTCAGTCTGCTGAAGAAGACTGCGAGATGCGGTCGAAATATCCAACAACAAACTGCAAGTTTCTTGAGAGGTAATTATGATTAATATTAATAACCAAGAAACCGGATCATCTATCCATTCAAGGATTTATTATATGTTTATTTAACAAATAAGCGACCGCTTTGCTATATAGATTTGCTAAAGTAAACAACACAGATAGCAAACACACTGTCCAGTTAACACAAAGGTATAACCTGGCCGTTTTTATCATATAGTATCATGTTTTTTAGACTACAAACTCTATCTGTTCTAACATCTTGATGTGTTTCAGTGAACCGCAATCGCTTAAAGGTGCTTAATCAATTCGGTTTTTGCTAGTCTCATTTCAAATTAATTTTGCGAAAAAACAAACTTATACCACTGCAACATGCTAGCTCATTTGTGCAACTTTTATATGTAGTTTTGGGGAAATCTCAGACAAACTATTTAATTAGTTAATGCTTGTTCAAGCATTAACTGAAGTGAAAATCGAAATGCTGAAGAATCACGATGTTCTTCCTTAGTGAAGTTTCGTAACTTTGTCTTGTGATCGGCGAGAGGACGGAAGTCACGCCCATGATCTGCATTGACCCAAACAGTGTTTACCATTTCGGATATCCACTATCTGGATCCTTGATCCAGATCTAACGAATTAAGTCAATTCTTTCGATGATTTGAAAAATATAGTTTTTTTATTAGATCGACTGCGGATGTTACACAAACTATTCACACACTACATATTTGGACACCAATTAAGCGGATTTGCGATAGGCTAAATCAGTTGAGGAAGCAGTTTTAATGTAATTTTACAGTTACCTGTTTAATTTGAATATTTCTTCCTGGATATCACGCTCATACATACACATTGCATGCTGAGCGACATGGACGATACTCATCAACACAGTTATGGATAATTATATATTTAATGAGTTTCATTAAAACACAGTTCGAC
The DNA here is from genome assembly GCA_033239005.1 of Lamellibrachia satsuma. NCBI lineage: Eukaryota > Metazoa > Annelida > Polychaeta > Sabellida > Siboglinidae > Lamellibrachia > Lamellibrachia satsuma. The sequence continues at coordinate 4,044,406 of BSQZ01000040.1, forward strand.
TGTGAACATGTTAGAATGCTGTTTATGCTATAAACGTGATTTTACGACAAAACGATCAGACTTTGTAACTTTAAATAATAAAACCCTTGACCAACTCTCGAACAACCTATGTACAAACCTTGAACAACTCTCGAACAACCTGTGTACAACCCTTGAACAACACTTGTACCACTCTCGAACAACCTGTTAATAACCCGTGAACAGCCCTTGTACAACCCTTGAACAAACCTTGTGCAACCCTTGAACAACTCGTGAACAATCCTTGTACAACTCTTCAACAACATGTGAACAACATTTAAACAACCCTTCAACAACCCTTGTACGACCCTTGAACAACCCCTATACAATCTTTGTACAACCATTGTACAAGTACAGTACAGTACATTACAGTACAGTACAGTACAGTATAGTACATTACAGTACAGTACAGGACACTACAAACCCTTTTACTCCTTTACGTACACACTTCGATCCCCGCTTACGACAGTTCAACCCTGCGAGCGGCAGCGTGGTCGGTAAACGTGGTCGGTAAACGACTATAACCAATGTCATAAAAGGCTGCAATTTATTGACCGCAAATCAACAACAGGCGAAACACGCGCAGGCGGCGTATATATCCATAGATGTAAACTGACGAATTGTGTTCTTCTGTACAACGAAGTAACGTGGCTAGAGATCGTCCGGCTAAGGTACAGTAAACATGCAGTATTACAGTTATTCGTGTATGTTCAGTTTGTATAATTTTCCGTATGCTTAATTTTTTTCCAACCCCGCTACAGAGAAAAGGTGCCAAATAATCCATAAAAGTCTTATAAACTCCGCGATAAATAATTTAATAATGACAAATAGAATCAATCAATTATCAACTATTTAACTCGCACCGATTCGCAACTATTCTGTATTGCTTTTATCCACTAGGTTTTAGTTAACGAACATTCTCATTTCGTTGTTTCAGCTCGGGTTTGTTTTAAATATTTTCTCCGCTAGACCAATGGAAACAAACACATCTCGTTAAGAGTTAATAAATTGAAACGCGCGCAGTTACAATGTTTTGACTCATGCAACGATTCCGTCACTTACCCGAATGTAACTCCAACCAATCAAAGTTGTACGATCCTAGGGTGGCGTGTAATTCGTTTAGCTGACAAAAAACGCTGTAGAAATAACAAAGCGTTTGAGCCACTGCGGTCTCATCTCAAGCCGGGTCCCCTCGCTTCAGTGTGGCTCGTTTTCACTTAAGACGCTTTTAAGCTCGTCGAGTCGCTTTGACTTCTGCGAAATATGTTTGAGTGAGTAGGTAAGTGTGCGCGTCGGCCCACTAGCCGGTACAGTCAAATCGGGCACAGCTGACGAAGGCGTATATAATTCCGAAGCCCGCCCGAACGCGGCCAGTTAGCGGCTGTTGGATTTGGCGCCGCGGTGGGACATACCCAGTAGCGGCAGCTTCATTAGCATAAAACATTCTCTCGGCTCTCGTTGGTGCGCTACACGATGTCGACGCGATGTCGATTTTACGTCCGTCTTCGCTCCCCGGCGGCGACCCAATACGCGACCTCTACCGAGCAGCAAACAAACGTCTGAATATGAACATTAAACCTTCTTTCGCCGGAGATGACAGCGTTTTTTTTCCGAGCCGAAGCCGTGCAGAGCCAGTGCGCAAGTCTACGGCGCTGCATTAAGGTCTCTAAACGGTGTCATTAGCGGCATAAAATCGTACGTCGTCAACTCTACGGGTCATTCACGAGACACCCAATACGACAGAGATAACCGCTTATTTCGTTGGCTTGTTCCGGTGCCTTCGCCGCAGCGCCGCGTTTTGACAGCTCGTCGCGATCGTTCGCCGATTTTCGTCCGCTAGGGGGCGCGACGCCGTGACGTCACAGACGGTGGGGCTGAGTCGACGTCGACGTTGAAGTCGATCGGTAATTGAAGTGGCTGTTTGTCATGTCGACTCGTCCAGAACATCGCGGCCGGGCGCCGGCAGACCGCGTGACCTGCCAGCATTTCCCGTATCGTTCCTCCCGTCCGGGAGGAGGCGGAGTCCGACCCAGCCCCGCCCGTCTGACCGAAACACGCTCCCACGCCTCGTCGTCTGCCGTATGCCGACGGGTCATCGCCGGCCGTTGTGGTCGCACTCGTCAGACAACGCACCGACAATCTGCATCCGCGGAATGTGGTTTCAACGAACTCTCAGTGAAGTCCCCGCCACTGACAGCGACGTGATCACCTTACTGTTTACGCATAAACCGCGACAGCGACACCTCGTGGACAGTTTCCGCGCACTCGACTTTGCGAAACTGCGCACCGGTGCTTTGGTGCCCTGCAACTCGCACGACGACGCCGCATCTATAGAGGAACATATCCCACGGCCATTCCGCAAAATTCCGCCGTATATCTTCCGTCAACCACCTAAGTTCGGCAAATGCCCCATTACCGTCGGCGTATCGCCTAACCCTGCCACCCACATGCTCACACATCATGACTGTCAACCCAAAGCGCTTCTGTTATACATTTGTTAGTAGCCAAGCTGCCTTTGTGCTTCTGGTGCAACCGGCGCGACATCTACCGGCCGCACAAAAGAGGTCGCATCGTAAACAAAGAACAATAAAACTTCGACCGTTCGGCAAACCGTAAACAAAGCTCAACAAAACGGTGATCACCGACAAACCGTAAACAAAGCGTAACAAAGAGGTTATCGTCCGACAAACCGTAAATAAGGCGCAACGAAACGGTGGTCGACCGACAAACCGTAAACAAGCGCGTCTATTAACAGTGTTCTTTTACTGTTCGCGAGCATACTTCGTTTCACCATTAACGTCAAGCGTTGGTTGTCGAAATGTACTGCTCTTGAGACAGCTGATGTTATCTGTGTAGGTCCGGTGTGAGAAAGTGATCAAAGTTTTTGATTACTATATTACACAAGCACGCACGCACGCACGCACGCACGCACGCACGCACGCACGCACGCACGCACGCACGCACGCACGCACGCACGCACGCACGCACGCACGCACGCACGCACGCACGCACACACACACACACACACACACATTATATAGGTATATACACATCACTTTCTCACACCGTACATAAATAATGAATTCACATGAATAATCTTGGTCAAACATATATAATAATGATACTATTATGGTCATTATTATTTTGGTAATTATTTTTGTTAATTGGCAGTTGTTACATTGAATATTCGCAATTCATTTTGGCACATGACCGCTGTATTTTTTAATATATACGAAGCAAATTCACTCATGATTCATTGACAATGTTATTACAGCTCATCTACATGAATATTGACGACGTTTTCTGTATAAACAAACAAACAAACAAACAAAGCACGCCCCCGGCTACGCTTGTAAAATTGCTGCTCCATACATGCGAAACTTACCGAGATACAAGGGAACAGACAGACAGACAGACAGACAGACAGACAGAGAACCAGACAGACAGACAGACAGACAGAGTCACAAACTATTTGATTATATAGATGTTGTGAAGAAATAAGAAATACAAAGTTAATAAAACAAGGATATCAAATGCAACATACTTCATTCAGTATAGGCCTATCCAATTAAGAGAAACGTATTATCAACAGAGACCCATCGCCCGGGGCTGCAGTAACGGGCAGTCAATCGTCGTCTCGACTGGCAAATAAAATCACACTTGTCTCATTGGGTAGATTGATGACCCGTCGGGACAGGGGTAAGGTGGCGGCTATTAAAGGTCACGGGAGGTCAAATGACGACAAGAATCAGGCGGTCGTCGGGTAATAAAGTGAAGTCAAGCTTGAGTTGTTATTCCCGTGTTTATTGCCATACCACGATAGAGAGCCTGGTATTTGGTGGTGCTGTCTTTATTAACGAGGGTGTGTACCGTGTGGAACTTAATCGTCAACCAGCGCCTCGTGGCACTAACCGAAGGACACATATTAGTAGATAACAGAAGGAAATCAGGCATATGCCTTAATAATAAATGTATAAATAAAACACAAGTAAGTAAATAAAAAACATGCTTCCTCGAAAGACCATCTCACGCGGAACATGTGATCGTAACCTATTTTGAAAATGGACACGTTACACAAAAATTAAAAATTTTGTGACGCACACGTGACACGCATCACCATACTTGTAATATAATAAACATATGTACACGACAACACGTTACCCTAAAGTGGATAGATAATAATGCATGATATTATATTATACTCGTAACAGTAGTTAGTTAGATATTTTAAGCCACACCCGCATAAATAAAGAGGGTCGCGACCGAAAAAAAATATTCTTCTGCTAAATACTCAGTTGTGTGTAAATATTTCTGGGCTTCTGGTGGCATGATATACGTTCTGCTATTTGCTGTGGTCACTGACATATACACATATAGGAGTTAATTTTAAATGCACTCGAGAATCCGGGCGGTAGTTACATAAACTACACAAATGTATTATTGAGAAAATGTAAACCTATTAACTACACTTCCCCGCAGAAAAACCAAACAAACCAACATTAAGATATTAATTCAAACACCTACCCATTTTTTTTACAAATTGGTGTTGAGCCATTTAACATTGTTCTACGATTGCATTAAAGCGTTATTTAAGTTATTCCACAATCACATCCTATACAATACATACATATTGGTAAATTCATAACATGGCTAACAAGTTTTATTTACAAACACAATGTTGAACGTAAACAAGTCAATAGTCACAAAGGTGTACGCGATTAAGTATATGCATTACTAAACTTAATTAAATTATATTTATCAACCAATTCAATGTACAAAATAATACATGCCGATTTTTACGATAAAACTAGTTACTAACTGGTCACGGTCACTGTATAACATTTCGCGGTTACCTATAAACTAATATATCCCGATAACTTAATTAAATACATTACAATTACCATGAACAATTGGTACACATAACTATAATAATATTGTGTGCGATAAACGGTCATGCTTTTAAACAATCAGTCATTCGGCATTTCTACGTTGTGGCCCACTGCGTTGTTAGGATTCTATACGGGGTCACGTGATCGCTTATTTTCAAATATTTTTTCCTTAAATTGCAAATGCAATTCCTTAGCACATTCTAAACAAATGAAACTCTAGAAAGTGTTGCATTGCTGTTATGTCACTAACGTCTAGTGATACGCCAATTGACATAATCTGACACTTGGTCTTACAATGGACATGGGTCTATTTTTCCTGCCTCCCATCAGCACCCTGATTTAGAGCAACGATAATTACTGTCCGTGACGTATTGTCACGTGTCACAGATAAGGAACGACCGGTCACGGAGACGAACTACACTAGTAATAATTATTGTCCGTGACATATAATATTATGTTACGTATGACGAACGAAAAAATATCGGCTATCGGAACTATCGATACAGACCAAGTGTAGTAGTAATAACAACTGTCCGTGATGTATAATTATGTGACGAATCATGGACGAGGAACGCTTGGCCATGCAAGTGTATATTAGCATTAATTACGGTCCGTGACATGTATGTACGTGACATGTATGTCACGGACGAGAAACGATAGGCGATGCTGACCAAGCATATATATATAGTGGCCATAATTACTGTCCGTGACATATAAGTCACGAATCTCGGACGAGGAACGATGGACAAATAAATATGTAGCCCAAGTACTATTTTGCACGTAAATATAATATGTGCCTGTTCTCAAGAATGTGAGCGCGCGTGAGTCTGCTCGTGGGCGGGTTAAATCACAGGTTCCCATAGATCTACTAACCCTAAAGGGTGCCTATATCTTACCCGTATTATTACGTGTCGTATACAATGAAAATATTTAAACAATTCAACGATAAAACACATAATTAAGTAATGGTGCCGTGCCACGTCTATCATTACACCGCCGTCGAATAATCGCCTTTCAACGGCCCGCCATCAATAACGTCTCTATACGCGCTGCTGAAATGTGGTTTTCGCTCGAAGCTAACAATGCGGCACACCGGCATTGCATTGACGGATACCATAACATTAACTGAATGAATTTCAAATAAATGTGTGTTGTGTGATCTCGAAGCGATTACTTCAAGTGCGCAACCGGTGATTTACGCCGGCAACGAGTATTCCGATACAGTCTCCGCGGGCTTCAATGGGCGGTCAGACTCAATAATGTCAAAAGACACTAGACTAGTCACGCGAATAAAGTTTCCTTTGGCAGAAATGGATACGCAACATTCGAATGACATGTTGCACTCTGAACACAATTGCGCGCGCAACGTCGAAGAAAGAAAAAGTGGAGTATAATTATACTTCGAACGAATAGAATGTTACATTCCGAAGCAGCGGTGCGTGAATAATGAATATTAATTAGTTCTGCGGTCGCTGAATGTCGCATCGTGTGATCTCAGCAAACCGCAGCAAATGTACGATTTTATTTATGTATTTTTTTCGGCCAATAAATTAATAATACATTTGACTAATGTGACACTGTACTGCCCGTACACAACACAGTTATTGTTGAACCCGAACGACATCGCAATAGAGGCTTCCTATTCGCATATATGTGTGTGTGTGTGTGTGTGTGTGTGTGTGTGTGTGTGTGTGTGTGTGTGTGTGTGTGTGTGTGTATATGTATAATTATATATATATATATATATATATATATATATATATATATATATATATATATATATATATATATATATATATATATATATATATATATATATATATATATATATATATATGTATATACATACATATATATATATATATATATATATATATATATATATATATATATATATATATATATATATATATATATATATATATATATATATATATATATATATATATATATATATATATATATATATATATATATATATATATATATATATATATATATATATATATATATATATATATATATATATATATATATATATATATATATATATATATATATATATATATATATATATATATATATATATATATATATATATATATATATATATATATATATACACCTTTCCTAAAGATTTACTTATTGTACACATAAAATACAAAATACTTTTAGGATGCAATATCTAGAGGCTAAGAACAATTTAAATCGTTAAATGTGCGTCTCTTGGTACGTTTTTAAAATGAAATGTAATATTTTAAAGCATATAATTATATTTCACGTTAAATACTAATGCACAGTCGTTAGCACAGCATGTGACGCGTATAGAACGTTCCGTATCAACCATGAGCCACAAATGATGTTAGTCACTTTGCCAGAATGAAGATTACTGCTTTTGTTATAATATCATCAGGAATACTATTTGCGCCGTTGGAACGTGTACCTAAAATGTATCGTTAGACTATTCTACTTATTAGCAATGGCATTGTTTGGTGGCAAATTTACTAGAAAACCGCCGTAGCTTGAGTCTGCGTAAATATATTGCACGTAGGGTCTGTGAGTTCATAAAAAACTGCAAAGTTATATAAGATTTATCAATAAAATCATGAGGTTTTTTGGGGCAACCTTTCTTCTAACTAGTGACGCAGATTACAAACATTATGAGACTATAAAATGTTGGTCCAGTTTGATATATTTACTGGAATACATAATATATATATATATATATATATATATATATATATATATATATATATATATATATATATATATATATATATATATATTTATATATATATATATATATATATATAGTTTGATATAGTTACTGGAATACATATATATATATATAGTTTGATATAGTTACTGGAATATATATATATATATATATATATATATATATATATATATATATATATATATATATATATATATATATATATATATATATATATATATATATAGCAGACTAACAAGTAAACAGTAAAGGGAGAAATCTCGTCATTTTTCAACAAAACACATTATGTAATTCGCACCAGACGGTGAATATGTTAGTCAATGGGAGTAGTGGCCACGGCCGGTACTCCTGCACCCTGACCGTTTTAGGGTTTGTTTTGTAACCCGAGAAAGAAATAAAGTGGGTTTACGGTTGTTGACGTCACGATCTAGGGTTGGTGCAGCTTAGAGCTCTCAAGTCATCGATCCGTTACTAGGAGCTCACGCCGAAATCTCCTTCGACTGACCGTTTACTTAAGCAACTGTCCCGCTGACCTTGGACGAGATCCCGGCCTCTTTCCTTTTATCCCCGCCTTGTCCCTCAACACCCGGGTGACGGGACAAAGCGGGGCAATACATCACCTGGCCGTTGCCATGGCGACGCCCGGTCTGCGCCAACCACATGACGGGAACGCGCACGTTTCACGGCAAGATCAAAAGTGAGTTCAGGTTTCCGAGAACTCGAAATACTGTACAGTCTCACACAGAACAAGAACAGTTCGACGATCAAAGCAACACGAGTATATTCTGTGGATCAAATATATTGTTGGATAAACAATGCGTCGATTCGTACATAATCTTACTCAATTTGAGTTTTTAGGTAATGATAATTTTATAAAATATTGTGTATTTTCTTATACACCATCACACTTTCCGGGAATAAATCGTTCGTGATATCCAAAGGCAAATTAGATTATACGCAAGCAAAGACTAGCAAGCAATAAATTCTACGCGAGCACCAACAAACGAGTGATAATCTTTTCACTCGCTCACAACTTTCTGGCTGCCCGCGACGGATGTACTTGGCCGACACGTACGCTTCAGACTAGCAAACCATTTGGTTGTAATGTTCTCCTTGCTAATGGCGCGGGCAAATGGGGAAACACCGTAACCTTTATGCGATATCACGTTTGCAAACGGAAATATATTATTATTACTGCAGAGCATGCCAATTCAATATGACTAAATTGCTCGAACTGACAGTAATGTCTAAGTTTGGAACGTAACACCTTTCAAGCCTTCAACTGTGTTTTCTTACTTTTGACATTCCAAAAATACACTTCGGTGCAGCGACTTTGACGGGCCCGACCGCCGGCGAAATCGACAAGGTCGCGTTGCCATCGGATATCCCCAGATGCGGGTTTGTCGATTTCAACAGGCGGCCATATTGTTGCGTGAATGTTCGCTGCTTTTCAGCGCTCATTGTTATAAAATAGGCGCACAAAGCTCACGAATATTGAACGATTAACGGAGTGTTCACATTTACGGTGTTCTTACGAGCAGCAATGGAACTTCACGGTAAAATAAAATTCAATACAGAACGAGCAAGACGCGACTGAAATAACGCGGTGTTGGTGGCGTTTGCTCGAACTTAGGTGGCACATAGACGAAGTACAGTTTGCTCGGCGAACGGAATATTTATTTGGAATAGAGGTACATGTATATATATATATATATATATATATATATAATATATATATATATATATATATATATATATATATATATATATATATATATATATATATATATATATATATATATATATATATATGAAACCGTTACTCGCTAGATATCATAATATTTAACAGGCGAAGAAATGCAGCACTATTGTTACATAATAATAATAATAATAATGGAATTCCAATAATAATAATAATAAATTATAAGTTAGATGTGTTCATAAACTGGCCTATGATATATGCGCAGCATATTGCATGCATTCTTCAGTTTGTTTCTAAAAATAGTAATCGTTATTCGATTTTTGTTGTGGATAGTAACAAACCTGTAACAAACCTGTTAATATACTTATTATCACTGTTAGTGTTTTTTTCTATAATTGTTTGATATATTGCTTCTCATTATGAAATACCATAGCGGCGTTGCAGTTTCGTCTCAGCAAAGGTTTTATTAAACAAGATATCTAAATAATATATTAATGCTACAGCATGCTACAATTAATAAACAATCAGCTATTACCAAAACCAAACTTCACAAAAAATGTTTTTTAACAAGTATAGAATATTGTTTCATTTAAAGCCATGCCACATGTATATCATTATATAGAATGATATACATTTAACTATGTGCATGTTAATTATTTATACACGTGGATTTTTGTCCTGCTTCATCACCAACAATTCACTTTAAATGTTCGATTTCTGCTGTATTCCAGATGATGTTAATTATATTTATTAGGAATTCCTAATTATTAATCAAGTGCGAAGCCAGCCATTATCTCAAGTTATTTCGTCAGGTAACTTCGAGTTGCCAACAATACGGCAACTGTGGTGTCAACGAACACACAAAGATAGACTGATAACAACAATAACAAATTAGATAATAATAATATTAGTCCACGGATAATATAATTATACATGTAATGACGGTATCACTGTATCTATTAAAATATCAACATCAATTTATTTTACCTGCGCACGCATTATTTGCATTTTGCATCGTTTTATGCAATGAATTATATTAGTTAAATGTAAAATAAAAGTAACTTTTTGGTTAATTCATAACTCGGTTCCAGTACCTGCAGGAGATGGCAGCTGTTTCAAGATGAATTGCAATGCAAAGTGAGATGGACCCTCAGGCCCGGCGTTCTTCCCGCGGTTAAAAACGTAACTGTACGTAACAGTTGCGGGCCAACGCAATTAATAACTTTCGCAACGCACCTGTTGTAGCGAAAGCTCCGCCGTGGATGTTTCATAAATTATTTTCTGTCGAAACCACGCCCTGTCTACGTCGCTTAAAAAGCACGTTTACTCAAGGCAATCCGACTGTTTTCGTTTGAAGTCGTCGGCGGCCATGGAAGGTTGACCACTTCAAAAAAGCCCGACAACGGCAAAGTAATAAATTGATAAATTAACTGTATTCGACGAATTGTATTATTAATTGCCCTGTCTTCGCTTCGCCATTTATCTGCCGAGCGAGGGACGTAGATTAATGTTTCGACGGGGCGGCCGAAGTGCGCTGTTTCGAAAGCTATAAGGCGCTGTTATTTCAGCCAGTTTTGTCGTCGACTCTAAAAAAAAACCGATTCGTGCGCGACACGGCGTGACAAGTGCGTGCACGTATTTAGGCGATGATGGATTGAAAGCCGGAGTGTTGACAATAAAGAAAACGCAGTTAACGAAATTGTATTTCAATCACTTTCTTGTTTCGCTCGACGCTGACGCTCCTAGATTAGCGGGCGTCTTTGAAGTCGGCAGCCGCGTCCTGCGGGGAAAGTGAGTTGATTTATTGGCTGTAATGTCCGGGGTTCGATTGTTTGTCGGATTCCCTCGTTAATTTTACGAGACAGTACGCAGGGCTGACGGCGCGTGTGAGATTCCGTCTACTGTCTACGTCGTCTGTCCACACCAGGGGCAGGAATAGAACCAGTTGCCATGCAGTATTAGTGCGTGTAGGATTCGCGAGTCGCCGCCTGGTTTAAACAGATTTCTCGGTAAAACTGCCACAAGCATTTATCTCCGATAATCTCAAACGTACGTTTGCGACGCACCTAATAGTTAAAATAAAACGCTAGTCTATATATAAAAATAAAATGTTAAGTTCAGCTCATACAGGCAGTGCGGAATGTCGTAAATATATAGGATCACTGGCAAAACCCGTTTCTTTTTTTACAATTTGTTTGAGTCAGTAAGTATTACGTGTAGTGTATCTATCATACGGGTAGAGCGGGATTTCATGCGGGTGATTTATTCTTTTAAAATATGATGTGTTGTGCAATGCACAGTTAAATGCCATGACACATCTAAGAACATTATTAAAGTTGTTTTGAATTAAGAAGAATGTCTCTCATAAAAGTAAAAAGCTAGGACGGCAATGATATTGCAAACGAATGCATATAGTTTGTGTTATCGAAAATGTAAATGTCATGGATATATTTTAAAGATAATATAGCTGACAACATTACTAGTAAACATATATTTCTGTAATGAACTAAAAGACGGTATTTACTTGCTTACTTCCGATATCCATATAAACTCGTAATATTAAAAGTGTTTATAGTTAGTATATTATAGTATACTAAATGCACCAATTATTTACTGTAATCCTACAAATGTGTGTGCAAAGATATAAATATGGGAACTAATTAAAGCTAAACCTCTGCTTACTGGTAATACACGTATCAATAGATAACTAAGGCAAGCAATTGCGTGCGATGTTATACGCTGATGACAATACGTGTGGTGCAGTGTATTTTCTACCGATACATTGTCTAAATTGTGGTATCGATACGCATTTGCAGCTAATATATTCATAGTTGTTTCCATAAACTAATAAGGTTGTTGAGTATCACATTATATTTTTGGTTTTTCTATTCCTCCGTAGCAAACGTGTATCCTTTATGAAAGTTGTCTATATCAGCTTAGCTCGTTTGTTCAAACCATGCTTACGCGAAGTGTCAAATATTCGTGCGTGGGAGCTAAAGTGAGCAAGCAGACTAGAAACCCAAGGTAGTGCTGTAAATAAAGCAGATAATATGAGCGTTCGACGAGACTCCAGTCTGCAGCCGTTGGCGAAGGCCCAGATTTAGCCGAAACATCGATCAGAATTGAACCGATAAAAAGCACCCGTCTGCAACCGCGAGTCGCGTCATCAACTCGGGTCTATGACGCTGGCTGGTATATTTCATTTGAAACTAGATTACGTGAGCAGACGAAAAGATGTTACGCCCGTGCCAGACAACATGCAGACTGACGTCGTGCAGGAAAACTGCGAAGTCGGGGTGATTTTTTTACTATATTGACCGAGGTGCGTTAGCAGCAGCCGCGATGTTGGTTCGGTAGAAGACGAAGTGTGTGCGTGCGTGCGTGTGCGTGCGTGCGTGTGCGTGTGCGTGTGCGTGTGCGTGTGCGTGTGCGTGTGCGTGTGCGTGTGCGTGTGTGCGTGCCAGCGTGCCAGCGTGCGTCTACGTGCGTGTGTGCGCGTGCGTGCGCGTGCGTGTGGCACAGAGCAAATGTTCATATAAACGATTGTATCCGTTTACAAACCAAAGGTAGTTATAACTTGAGCATGTACATATATATATATATATATATATATATATATATATATATATATATATATATATATATATATATATATATATATATATATATATATATATATATATATATATATATATATATATATATATATATATATATATATATATATATATATATATATATATATATACGAATCCAAATAAAATCATGACGTGACGAAATGAAGCGATATGTATTTATTTTACATTTAATATATCTCCACACAGATCTTCAGCGAGAATTGTTAGACTGTAACTGCTGTTACACAGGTGGCCCTCTCCCAATCGTTTCCAGTTATTTTCTGTTCCTTTGGAATACCACAATAACTTTTCTACCGTTTAGACCGAACGTCCTACAGAAGGAATCAATTAAAATGACGTGTAATGGATTTTTTTGTGTATATCATAACTGGTTTCGCGTGAGTAAGTCAGACAACAGCTTTTCTAGTAATCGGATCTGGCATAATTCCACCCGTGCTGCGTTCACCGTGCGCAGATTAATATCTCGCTTATCAGAACATCGCATATCAGTGAGACAAACACGTCGTCTGACAGACGTCGAAATATGGCGGGTGCCAAAGATGAAGTTGCAAATAAAAACCGACGTCATTTATCCGCATGCTGTCATCGAGTCAAAACCAGTATTTAAAGCGAAAAAAGAGTCATGGTTTGGGGCTATGCACCTAAAAGAGATGATAAAACCAACCACGTGCAACTAAAAATCAAGAATATCACGCCAGTGGTTTACTCAGAATTTGTTCTAAAAGTTGGAGATTCCGGTCATTACTCCGAATAAGTGAGGGCTAACGTATTAACCAGCGTGATCAATAAGCGCATGCGCTGTTCTATAAAATCGGGGTGACCTAGCTTAAGGTGATGTATTAAAGGAGGCCGGTGTGGCATGGTATCTTCCCCCTAGGGTATATCTTTCCCCCACCCTCGATATTTTACCCCCCTTTATAAATGTGCAATAAAGTTTATAATTAGCCAATTTGAGTCAGAATAATATCTACTATATGTTATTCTGCAAGAAAATTGTGTGTGTTTATATTTATTGCATTATAAATTTACGAAAGAACGAATGATATGAAGTGATTCCTCAGTTAATCATGACAAGTCTGTCATCGAGGCACTGAGTTAATCATGACAAGTCTCTCATCGAGGCACTAAGTTAATCAATGATCAGCCACCTCAACAACAAAACACACAGCTCTCTTCTCAAGGCACCGAGTTAATCATGGTCAACCACCTCAACAACACACAGCTCTCTTCTCAAGGCACTGGGGTGTCTAATTCTCCGAGCTGTTGCTCAGCATGATAACACCCTATATTTATCAATACAAGTTTCAAGGGCCCGCCTTTGTTCATTTGCTTAGGCACGTTGCCAATGTGTCCTCGCAGTATAGTTTATTAACCTTTGATTTATTTTGTTGGGTAACCACACACGGTACACAATAACCAAATCCGTTCACCGTCTTCACAGAAAAAAAGTATTGTTTGATGCCCAACCTTTCAAAATGTCCAGTCGTCTATTTAAGGAAGGTGTCTACAAGACTATAATTACCATGAACCAATATGGGCTGTAGACACTTAATGTAATATTTTTGATGTGGACGTGCAATTTGTGTGATAAGAGTAGACACTTAATGTATTGAAGTTGATGAATGATTTTGCATGATATTTTGTTGTGATAATTGCAAGAGATGGAAGATCAGACGAAATATAATTGTACGGCATTACATGATGAAATTGATAAAAATATTGATTTAATTGCACCTTGTTCTTGATTTTAGTTGTGGGGGGAAATAGTTTGATGTCAAGACAACCTGGGTATTAGGAGGGGGTAATATATCCGGGGTGAGGAGGAAGATATCCTAGGGCATCTTCCCCCGGGGGAAGCTATGCGGGGGCGGTATACTGTTACACCGGCATACACAGAACCAATGCAAAGTATCAAACAAACGTGCTATTTTGTCAGAAAGAAGACTAGTTTAGTAAACAAAGGCCAAAATATATTGCATAAGTTGAGTTTGGATGCAAATAGCATGGCCATATCCTATTGGCACGAACAAGAATTTAGGTGCATACGAATATATTTTCATTTGACGAGCGAATATTGCCAGAATACGCAATGTTATCTAACACTATGGCGAGGCCCATGAAATTAAGATGTCGTGTGTTCAACATATTGTGTGTTTTCCTAATATAAACCACTGGTGTGATGTTCTTAATTATAGTTACACAAATGGCTGTTTTAATAGGTGCACAGGCCGTACAACTTGACTACTGTTTCGCTTTAGACAATGTATTTACAGCAGATTATACAACGACTGTGTATAACAGGTATATAGGGCACTTTTAATAGGAAATCAAGTATATATTATATATATATATATATATATATGGTATAATATATATATATATATATATATATATATATATATATATATATATATATATATATATATATATATATATATATATATATATATATATATATATATATATATATATATATATATATATATATATATATATATATATATATATATATATATATATATATATATATATATATATATATAATAGAAATATGTATGTATATATATATATATATGTATGTATGTATATATATATATGTATATATATATATATATATATATATATATATATATATATATATATATATATATATATATATATATATATATGTATATATGTATATATATATATATATGTATGTATATATATGTATATATATATATATATATATATATATATATATATATATATATATATATATATATATATATATATATATATATATATATATATATATATATATATATATATATATATGCACACGCACACCCACACGCTCAAACTAAAAGGTGGGGTCAACGACATATAAATGAACGCGTATATAACACCATCGTTTCTATGCACACAGCAGCGATAGCTAGGTCTGTACTTATCGAAATACTTTACGTTTTGGAACATAATCTATTTTCAACAAGTCGGAGTCGAGATCGCAATGCGATTCCCTTATCGCTCCCAGACCTATAATTACGGAATCACCTAAGAAACTAACGACCCCGCGGAGAATCGTGTTAGCGTGATAAAAAGGTCACTTCAACGAAGACGTACAACAAGTGTTCGTTTGTAAAACGGGAATGTGCGTTTGCATAAACACATGTTCTCGTTATAATATGATCAAACCAACTTACACACTTTATCGTTTTATCGAACAACGTATTTATTTTTGCGATTAGCACTGAGCGTATTACCTTCAATTTATCTTAATATTTACTATCTAATTTTATATTTATATTTTATGTGTATGTAAATGTCAACAACAAACTCACGTATTCATATGACATTATCATACTTATTAGTTAGGCATTCATAAACCAAACCACACTAATGAGTAACGCTCTTATATACGTATATATTGCTTTAAACAACGAAACATTATTAAGTCTACTCAGATAATAATACTAAGCATATAAAAATACTTTGAACTATATCATAGATATTGCTCAAACCAAAGATAATGTTAATTGTTTGGTAATTGTAATTGTTTCTATTGTTTGCTTTATCGGTTGTTGAAATGATAACATTGCTTCTCGCTTAGTTGAAATCATCCAGATGCAATCGAAACAAAGAGGTTGTAGGACTAAAACCACGAGACGAGCGTTGACAACAACTATTCAAACCACAAAACACACGCTCTCGACGAACCAATCTGTCTTTAAAAGAAACCACAAAAATGTGCCGACTTCACAAACTCGCGTTTACAATATAAATATAAATAGATATAAATCGCACAGACATTCTCGTCGCTAAGAATGTCGATACAAGTCAGAACACGCAGGTATAGGCCTACAGCGTCACAAAGCGGGACGCAGGTAGGTCTACAGCGTGACAACGTAGGACGCAGGTAGGCCTACAGCGTGACAAAGTAGGACGCATGTAGGCCTATACAGCGTGACAACGTAAAACGCAGGTAGGCCTACAGCGTGACAACGTAAGACGCAGGTAGGCCTACAGCGTGACAACGTAAGACGCAGGTAGGCCTACAACGTGACAACGTAGGACGCAGGTAGGCCTACAGCGTGACAACGTAGGATGAAACAATACAGCATTCCGTCGTATTTTTTAAAATATTCTTGGGAGTTCTATTGCGATATTCGCGATGTAACTATATACTATACACAACGGACGAACTCGTGAATAATATGCCAACGGGGCTTCGCTGCATCAAGCAAGTTGTAATATTTATTTTTATCTCATGATTTTCGTTTTGTTACGTCAAAGTTGATGCATTCCAACTCCGTAGCATTCCCTCTCTTTATTCGCTAGATATACGTTGGTAGAATCAGTCGTCCATCACATACACATGTTGCAAAATCAGACAACGGATTACCTATATATATTCATATCATTGCCAAAACCGGTCGAGTGTTGCTCTTACACATCATGGGACGTAGAATCGCCTGTGCACGCAATACTACGTGTCATGTGCTAGCAATACTACAACATTATAATAGTACATCATTACTTAATGTCGCAAATTTATCATAGCAAACAACATGACAAAATGTCAGAAAATAGTAATTTAATAGCAGTGTACTTTGTTTATGGTATACTACAATTTACAATTACAATTTACAACCCGAATTAACCGACATAGTTTTATTTATTTTATCGTTCTCGCGTAAAACATGCACCAGCAGTAACACGTAAATTTGGCTGTACAATAATAACACACTGAAGAAGTAAACCGGATTTAACCCACTTTGTGAATCTTAGCACAGATTTGGCGATTGTCATGAAAAAATCATGGCAAATTCAAATCTCAACAAAGATCCAATGAAATCTACAGTAACGAAATTATATGTTTCTGCGTGCCATACAGATTAATTCAATTATTCGTGCAAATGGCGATAAAATCTCTTTCATCACTTCAACGCGTCACTGTATATAATGTGTGACGCATGCCACGAACTCCTCATAAATACCACACATATATTATACATGATTGCGCAACGCACATATGCAACTGAATTGTAATGATGATATGCGTTGCCTATGGCAGAGAGTCGTAACGAATTTTCTGGTTTTACTTAGAAAATGGTATGTAATCGATTCTGAACATATCGGTAATTGGTTACGGCAAACACGTAGATAATCGCCCGCATCATAATACACTAACTAAATAATCACATATATGATCAAGAGAAGACACATCCATAGATGAAATCCTCGCGCATCGTCCACGTGTCCAACGAAGGCGATGATACTTATTACACACATCGGCCTCTAGGACGAAAATATCGCCTTCTAAAATATTAACCTAGCAAATGACGTTTGGTATCTATGACACCAAAAGCATCGCGAGTCACTTCATATAATCTGTCAATCTGACGGTTACTAAACAGAAACAATGAAATCGTGTATTAATGTGAAATAATTAACTAAACATTAAAAGGATAAAACACCACAACTACCTTGTCGCATAAAGAATAAAATGATGGAAATTAGGTCTAATTATCGCATCACCTATTTAAATATGTTGGCCACATATTTATTTTGTTTAATTCAGGTTTAATAAAACTAACATTTATTGGAAGATATTTCATACGGAGGCACAACATAACGGCCATTGACAACTAAACGCGCTTTAAAGCTGCACATGTCCAGACATGTTGGTTTCACACAGTATATATATATATATATATATATATATATATATATATATATATATATATATATATATATATATATATATATATATATATATATATATATATATATATATATATATATATATATATATATATATATATATATATATATATATATATATATATATATATATATATATATATATATATAAATAACCGAAGCTGCGTGAACCAATAATGTATATAATATATATTTTTTGACAGACCGCAAGCCTCGGGCAATTGCTCACCAAGTATATTCTTTTTCAAATTAGAGAACTGCTGAAGTATAGTATCACCCCTCTTCAAACATGATCGTCAGCCAATAGCCACCGAACAGAAGGTCACTACAGCAAATTTGTTAACGTGTAAGTTTGCGATGTGAACGAGTAAACTGCTACATGGCGGCTTCGTCTCAGCAAGCTGTTTTCTCGAGTATAGTTCATAAACACGTATGCTACGAACGTTGCAGCGCGTGTAGACTTGCTAAATGTCGCAGTGCGCTTAGTTATTCTGGTCTTCCTCGACCTAGACTATATTTAGTGAAATCCATAAGCCAATTCTACAAGAACACATATCCATAAAAAAATTTTTTCATATCGTAAGAATGATAACACATAAGTAGGTATAAGTTGAATGTTCCGCGCAACACATATGAAAAGTATGTATCCTTAAACAGAGTTCTTGAGAGACAAAAACGCGACCGTGCCTGTTGAATAAGGTCATGATGAGTGAGTACGTCAACCGTAAACAAACCGACGTAAATTGTCCGAGAAAGTCCGCTTACCCGTTCGTCAAACGTTCGTTTCTTTCCGTCGATAGCAGCGGCGGCAACTTCAATGGTTCGTTTGGATGGTAATTGGTCAGATCGGCGCCAATTACGTAACAACGCGCAGCGCGCTCCGGCGAGGCGTTTTATAACGTTACACGATCGTCAATAACTGTCAGAACTCGCAACGACTGCGCGCGGCCGTCTCATGCATATGCAACTGCGGTGGACAGTTCGGCGAAATGACGCATGGCGCGCAGCGAAGCCCCGCCGACTCTTTACAGCTCGTTTTCAGCGCCTCGCGAGGCTAATCCAGTTCCACTGGCGCTAATCCCATTAAGGACAGTGGGGAAAACAGCTTGCGCCTAGTTCTTCCGGTGCCAAATAGAATAGAAAACGAACAATTTACGCGAAAAAATAAACCGTGTGGTGACGGAAGAGATAGCCCTGTTAGCAGGTGATAGTACGATCCCACACAGAATCTGAGTTAACGCGTACTGGGTATGTATCAATCATACGCGGGCGATGATTAACTTCCTTCGCCCGGGGGCCCGAGCTTATTGACGTTGCCGTAGAGTCACACATTTTTTGCCCTCCTCCCTCTGGCGGCGATACGATCGCGCCGGGGTCGACTAATAGGGGCTATTAGAGCGTGCGCATTGTCTTTTACTAAACAGGCGGCCGACCGGCGCCCTGGGAGGTCTGACGGGTGTGTCACACGCCGCTGAACATCGACACGCGTGGCTGACTTCGCCGCGCGGCTGTCTCTGTCGGCCACGCCTCCGTCCCGATGTAGCGCCGATGCGGGAGGACGCCTCGAACGACGCACAAAAGGCGGCTCGAATGCCACTGACTGACGCCCGCCGTCGCGAAGATGTCTATGATCGGCGGCGATTAGACCCCGACAGCCGAGTTGTCGTGTGATACGTTTGTGAGCGTCCCTTGCGAGAGGAATGAATGCGTAGTTCCGCGGACGGCTATCAGGTGGCGCACGCAAGCGAGACATTGCACGAACGTGCACTGCACATACAACTGCACCTATGCTCGCATCGGCGCATCCGAAATATATAGACCAAACAATTGCCAGTAATGTGTTAGTCCCGTTGTTCGAAACTCTCACGAGGAAACTATCGTTTTAAATGTCCCATTGAGGTGACAACTTAAGGTCGAGAAATGTCAGAGTTCACATTTTAATGAAATGTAAGTGGTTAAATAGAAATAAGGTAGCAACTAACCAATTGTGCGTAAACAATATGTGTGCCACACCGCCACCGTCTCGTACGATTCGCGGGCGATGCACTTCGCAAAATTGGATTTAGTATTATTTCACACGCCTTAAATTTTATTAAAATGTGGAGCATATATAATTATGTTCTATGGCTTTGCGGTCGGCTTTCATTCGGTTTTAGACAATCACATTTTCGCGTGTTGTTTTGCATGCGATGATCTAAACAATATATTCGCGCCGCTCATTGACTGACGACGTGTTCTACGCGTGTCTAATGTAATGCCGCATGTCCTTTCACATTTCTCTCTCTCTCTCTCTCTCTCTCTCTCTCTCTCTCTCTCTCTCTCCCTCTCTCTCCCTCTCTCTCTCTCTGTTTGTGTTCAACAAATCAACACGCTCGAACATACCGTCCTTTGGGAATGACGTAAGCATGTCTGGAATACGAGACGCTTGACGCGACGTCGCGTGGAATGACAGCGCGACGCGACATGATTGATAATTGACTGCAACGCCGTTCTGTTATTTTTCTTGTTAACACTGTGTGTACGTGCGTGTGTGCGTGCGTGCGTCCGTGTGTGTGTGTGTGTGTGTGTGTGTGTGCGTGCGTGCTTGCGTGCGTCCGTGTATGTGTGTGTGTGTGCGTGCGCGCGTGCGTGCGTGTGTGCATGCGTGCGTGCGCAGACACTCCATCTCGTCTGCCTTTCTTCCTCCCTCCCCTCGTTCTTTCTTTCTTTCTTTCCTTCTTTCGTTCGTTCCTTCCTTCATTCCTTCCATCACTCCTCTCTTCCTTCAGCAATCCGTCCTTCCACCCAAACCCCCAGTAAACCCCACCGCAACTACAGCTTACTCCTTCCTCCCTAAAAAAATCACCCACAATCCCACTACTTAACTCCCTAGCCCCCTTCTCATCTCGTTCACTCCTCCCCTCCTTCATATTTTACTTATTCTTGTCGAGTCACACTTCCAAAGCACACGCACATGTGTCGTTAGTTGTTGCAATGATACGCTAATTGGTTCTCGGTTGTTGTTGTTACTGTAACCGCCGTTACACCAAACACATGTCAGATCACGTTCAGGAAACCCATTAGCGCTGAAACATGTAAAATCCAGCGACGTTTCTGTTGCATACGAACAGATACAATTACGCTAAAGATGTGTGTAAGAAACGAACGACTTCGTTTTTCTGTTTGTATACTCAATGTGTCGGCTTTCGCTGAACACCCGTCGGCTGCGAGACGTAACGTGACGTCCGGCAGATAACGACATTACTCGTGACAGGCCCCTGTATCCTGCACACACACGCACACACCCACACCCACCGACCCACACACGCACACACGCACACACGCACACACGCACACACGCACACGCGCGCACGCACGCACGCACGCACGCACACACACACACACACACACACACACACACACACACACACACACACACACACACACACACACACACACACACACACACACACACACACTTACACACGTGCGCACGCACTTCCGCACACCCGCATGCCGTCGCTGTCGCAGACGTGGGCGATAAAAAGGTTAATTACCGCTCCAGACAAGCACCTGTCACCGGCCAATAAATCATGTAGCGTTTACGTGATGCATAGGCGCGATCGGCTATTAGGGCGATATTTGAACGATCTGACAAGAATAGTTCGAGGGTTGGCTCGAAGACCATCAATTCGCTTGATAAATTACTCGTGACAAGTGCCGGCTTTTCGAATCCCCGACGTAACGTAAAGAAGCGCAGCCGACGACGGCGTCAACACATCAAGCGACAAGGGATGTCGGACCGCGGCCTCTGTCGCCGGAGACAGGCCGTCGATGTAGAGCAGACGCGGCGAGGGCTCATCAAAGCCGAGGGGCGGGATGGGGTGTCTTGGGGTGGAAATGTTTTGCATTTAAATTATATTCGCACAAAACGTAATGGGAGACACGTTAGAGGCGTTTGTATCGGCGGTAGTTGAGCTGCGCGAAGCGATATAGGTATTACACACGTTGGACAAGCTATGTTAAAGGGGCAACGTCCTATCACTTTATCGTTAAATCACGTCAATATTATATTAATTAAAGGTCGTTTTAATCGTGCAATCTCTTTAACACTATATATCATATGTTAACATATTGACCGTTATACGTATATGAATGCAATGTAAATATAATGTTCGGGACGAAACATTCAAACTAAATAAATAACGGTCAAATTATGGTTCATTAAAACACATTTGGGCGGCAAAGATGGTATAACAGATATATAAATAACTTAGAGATTTTACGATAAAAGCGACTATGTACGTATATACTTCAAGTTATCATGCCAAGCGGGAGTACAAGTAATTTGTAAGCCGCGCTATCGACATGTTTGCCTTCGCTCTTTGTGTTCGGGGGTGAATATATACAAATCATCATATCGTGTTACACCTGTACCTATATGTATGATACACATGTATCCCTATCTGCATGATACACATGTATCCCTCTATATGATAATTTGCTCCCTCGTACATAGGCGGAAAACATACACAAGTGGGAAATGAATACGTGGACCACCGTTTTTCCTCCGTCAAACCCATTACTCCCGTCCACGAGGAGAACACCATTGCTCCAACCAAAACTAAACTTTAATCTCACAGTCTGGCATCGCAAAAGGCTAACACAAACTCGCAGACGACTTTTTTCCACGGCTAGTTATCAGACGCAGTTCTATTTACGGTAAAGCGATACGGATTCGTGACTCCTGTACAGAGTCGCGGACGGCGGCATTCAGCCCACAAACGCGGCACACCACAAACGTCAGACACAGTTCAGCCACACGCATCAAACAGGACTTCTATCGCACTCGCGCATTCAACGCGCGCGACAACTTATTTACAGCGGTGACATGCTGCGGTGACATGCTGCGGTGCCGCAGGTGAGATTGGTGGTTTCGCGTCGTCTTGTTTGTTCTGATGCGCAGAACGGATATTTCGCGCGAAGGAAGGTCGCTAGGAGAATGAGAATAGGTGTGGGTGGAAGGGAAAGTTTAACTGTCCGTAATCAAACATACTGAATGAGTACGAAAATACTGATAGACATATTTTTCTCACTTATAAAAAGATAGAAGTCATAGAACTAGAGGTAACATTAGTAAAGGATCAGTGTGTATTGGATACCAGGAAGTATTCGTTCTCACAGAGAACAATAACTGAACTGAAGAGTTTATCTACAGTGTACAGTCTTGTGTAAATGTTATAGCAGCGTGAATATGTTTAATAAACAAAATTTACACATATATCAGAGGAGGAGTTACACATATATGGAACAATGTTGGACTCTCGCTAAGATGGCCTCCCTGTCCTCATGCCGTGTGGGTCTTTTGCCTTGGATGACAATCTTGTTAAATCTTGTTAAATAAGCGAAAGATCTACCAAGCCAGGATTCCAAAAGAGGTGACATTTGAGAGAAGGTCAAACTGTTTACTTTATACATTTTCTTGCACAGGATTTCTGTTTCTTTTTATTATTAAGATATTAAATAATTATTGGAATTCCACAGTTACTGCTGTAGCGGTAACACAAATATAACTTGTCAACTGCATTGAAAACTTCATATATATGCAACATATTCATGAATAATACTTTCGGTGCAACTCTGCATGTTTTAACAAGGATCAGGTAACTAATAGCAGTATAATTTTATAAAAGCGAAATTCATGTATATGGTATTATTATTACTCACGAACATGGCTAGCAATGTAATATTATACGCATCTACAAAAGGTCGTTTAGGCTAAACAAGGTCCCAACCTAACCAATTTACATTGGTTGTATGCTACATGACCTAGATAGATTAACCAATAACGTGGTTAAATTGACCAACATATGTTGGTTGCTATTCTAACCAATATGGATTGGTTAAAAAGTTAACCATACAAAATCGGTTGTCTTAACCAAGAGATTGGTTGGACACATATCTACCAACCGGATTGGTTGAATTTGACCAATATCCCGGTCATTTCAACCAATCTGTTTTTAGAGTGTGCTACAAGATGTTTAGGGTAAGGGGTCCCCAGAGGTTTGCCATGGCCGCATGACCCCACAACATGTCTAGGGCATATATCAAGTGTATTTAAGTAACGTTACAATAAAATCATTAAACGACGGTTATAATCTATCAATGTTAATTGAAAAACATCGCAGCAAATTTTAATGTAAGTTAATCTAACAAACTACTAAGTCATTCGTAAAAAATTTCCTAACGCACGGACAATCAAAAAGTCAGTAAGATTTTACGTTACGCGTTGCAGTAAAACACCTGAATCCAGGCGGTTGTCAACGGTGGCCGTGGAAGGGGCGACAATAATCGCCGCTGCGAAATGCGATCTGATAACGCGACGCGATAACACCCGACCACGTCGCGTCGCCCCAGCGCGGCGACACCGGCGACTTTAATAGGCTTATACTGACAGACAGGCGACACATGTTATTGTTGGCGCTGACAAGGTAATCTGCGACCACGGTTGAAATGGCGTGCGTTCCGTGCTCGGACACCGACGTGCAGCGTCGTCGGAGAAACTCGTGCGCCCGATGTATCAATTACGGTCGGGGCTACTGGGACATCGTTGGCCGGTGGTCGTCTACGTAGTAGGGTCAGGGTCAAGGCACAGAGTGACCACGATGACTATGTAGGGAACGTGACAAGAGCTGGTCCGGCATTGTTGTTGCCTTTGTCACCGGCATCAAACTTGTCATCCTCGCTATTGATGACGACATTGTTGTCCTCGCCATGATCGTAAATGTTGAAGTCATCGCCGTCGTTGTACTCATCATTCTCGCGGTTGTCATTATTGTCGCCGTCATCATTATTGCCGTCGTCGTCGTGCAACTTTCTGCGATTATGATCTTTGTCGTCAGTTTAATATTTTGTCGTCGGCGTCGTTATCATATTAATCATTATTGTCGGTGTCGTCGTTTTCATAATTGTTATCGTTATCGTCGTTGTCGTCATCATCATTGTTGTCATTATGGTTGTTGTCATCGTCGTTGTCATTGTAATCATTATCGTTGTATGGACTCAGGCCTAGAATTAGGCCATCATGCAGCCCATCTAAACTCGGGTCTGTACTGGGACCATCATAGAGCCCATCTGGACTCGGGTCTGGACTGAGACCATCATAGAGCCCATCTGCACTCGGGTCTGGACTGAGACAATCATGGAGCCCATCTGAACTCGGGTCTGGACTGGGACCATCATAGAGACCATCTGGACTCGGGTCTAGACTGAGACCATCATATAGACCATCTGGACTCGAGTGTGGACTGGGACCATCATAGAGCCCATCTGGACTCGGGTCTGGACTGGGACCATCATAAGAGACCATCTGGACTCGGGTCTAGACTGAGACCATCATAGAGCCCATCTGGACTCGGGTCTGGACTGGGACCATCATAAGAGACCATGTGGACTCGGGTCTAGACTGAGACCATCATAGAGCCCATCTCGACTCGGGTCTGCACTGAGACCATCATAGAGCCCATCTGGACTCGCGTCTGGACTGGGACCATCGGTACTCGGGTCTGGACTTGGGAGCCCACCTGGACTCAGGCGTTGGTCACTACTATGGCACAACGCTCACGTCCACACTTGATTAGAAAACCAACGCGCTGTCCTCTAGAGTAAACACAGACTTCGTCGTTTGGCAAGCGTTTTTCAACATTTGAAAGCAGCTGCATAATCTATGACTTAATCTGTATTTTCCACACACCGCCTCCTGTAATTTGACATATTAACATCTTCTATGAATTCAATTTGTTCCCCGGGCATGACACATTAAGGGGCTTTCCATAAATACGTCACGCTACTTGTTTTTACTTTTTTGAGACCCCCCCGATCACCCCTTTGTCACGCTTCGTAACGCTGGTCTGTACACCCCCTGAAACTACGTTCGTTTTGACCCCACCTATTACGCATTTATTTTTTACCAAGGTTGCAGACTTATCGCGCGCCATTACGGACTTCACCGATGCGTGGTAGAGTCCACATTCCTTTTCGTTAGAATTCAGTTGAAATATTCCCTAACACTGGCAAGCAATGCTATCAATCTGACAGCAACAGCTAGACGAGCAAAAAAAAAATTTTTAATAACAAAGGTAACTATCGCCAAGACCCCCCACACATACACTCCAAAGTAATGCTCCGTAACGCTTATCCGGACACACCCACCTATGAATGTTACGTATTTTACAGGTTGGCCCCCTAAGTATGGGAAAAATAATCTGTAGTAGTTCTGTATGGAACATGTTATACTATAGTAGGTGCATGGACAACTATTTACCGAGGTTTGCAATAACTTGTTAATTAGATAAAATCAATACAAAATACATTGAAATTCATTTGTGTCCAAATATGTAGTGTGTGAATATCTTAAGTAATATACCTACAATCGATGTTTTTTAAATGCGTATTCTTGTTCAAATTGTCGAAAGAATTGACTTCAGTCATTAGATCTGGTAAGGATCAAAATAGTCAATATCCAAAATGTGCGGGTCAATACCGATCATGGGCATTCTCTTGCCGATCATGGGCATCCTCTTGCCGATCATGGGCATTCTCTTGCCGATCATGGGCATCCTCTTGCCGATCATGGGCATCCTCTTGCCGATCATGGGCATTCCCTTGCCCATCATGGGCATCCTCTTGCCGAACATGGGCATCCTCTTGCCGATCATGGGCATCCTCTTGCCGATCATGGGCATTCTCTTGCCGATCATGGGCATCCTCTTGCCGATCATGGGCATTCTCTTGCCGATCATGGGCATTCTCTTGCCGATCATGGGCATCCTCTTGCCGATCATGGGCATTCCCTTGCCCATCATGGGCATCCTCTTGCCGATCATGGGCATCCTCTTGCCGATCATGGGCATCCTCTTGCCGATCATGGGCATTCTCTTGCCGATCATGGGCATCCTCTTGCCGATCATGGGCTTTCCCTTGCCCATCATGGGCATCCTCTTGCCGATCATGGGTATTCTCTTGCCGATCATGGGCATCCTCTTGCCGATCATGGGCATCCTCTTGCCGATCATGGGCATCCTCTTGCCATCATGGGCATCCTCTTGCCATCATGGGCATTCTCTTGCCGATCATGGGAATCACATATGTTATTTGTTATATTACACTGATTAGTGTTAACACAGTGTTTACCTTAAACAGAGAAGTAAAACGTACTTGAGAGTACTTGCAAATGTTGTGATGTGTTAACATTTGAATTTGAACCGTTTGAACTACAGTTGCATTTGAAAAACGTAGTATTTGCATTTAAATACTTTCAACAATTTATGAATTGACACCTCCATCATCAGAGCATGTGGTTATTTTGTAATGACCATTTATCTACAATATCTATGATACTATTAAAACCACAAGAAATTCATAATAAAAACGGTGCAGACTAATATCGACTAATTATCACTTTTCCAGAATATAAATATAATAAATATAAAAATACACTTCCTCTTGTTTTGTTGTTGACTGAGACACAATATTAGTGACCGTTGTCACATAATTAACTTATCTTTAATGTTGGTTCTAACTCGAGTTGTCTAACAACGAGCAAAACTTGTAGCGAAATACCTCACATTGTGAGAGTTTGTGGAAAAGAATACATACGAAGTAACAAAAAGACGGAAAAATAAACAAGTACATTTTTACAAAGCTAAATAATCAACACTAACTGGACAAAGAAATTCAGAGGAGATGAAATAGATTGTTTTAAAATTATTGAATGGTTATGATTTTTTTTCAGTTAAGGAAGTTATATGAACTAAAGGATATTAAGCAACGTCAATAAAGAGGAACAGCGGCGATTGGATATCATAGAGTATTCACTATCACAGAGGACGATAAATGGTGAAACAAATTATCTACTGATTGTGTAAGGGTGAATGTGTAAGGGTGAATATAATATGACAAATACATTACATATAGGCAGGTTACACATAGACGAATACTGGTAGGAGTCTCTAGAAGTCAAATGCTTCCTTGAACTTGTCATATTATGTTTTTTTGTTTTAGGTTGCAATTTTTTTTATCGACAGCACAGGCAACACGTCGACGCCGTTATAACTACTCCGAGGTCCAACACGGGCGCCTCTCTAGTCGGCGTTGGCTGACTCCGTGTGAGTTCAACATCCTGCCCCCCCTGTAGTAACCAGACACCGGCTAATGATCCGTACCCAATACAATTTAGCGGCGCTTGTGTTAAGTCTCGTCGTATTAGCGCCGTATCTCGCAGATGATCGCGAGATATCGCCGTGCGCCATAATGGCGGGCAGCGCTTGCCTGTGATTAACTCGCGAGCGGCCCCCGGCCAGCGGGCCGCGACTTATATAGCCGATAACTTCATAACGGTAATCATAGGCGCTGCGGCTTTTAGCAAAAGAAACGCCGGGCCGTGTGAACGCAGCGCACGCCAGACGGAATATTAAACTGCTTTGTGTCGCCCGACGCGACAGAAACGTTCATTGAGTCGTGTGACGGGAGAATTGTAGGTCGATATCTATTAGCGATGTCTAGCCGACGGCGGCCGCGACGTGCCTCGTGGCGCGAAGGTCCGCTTCGTCTTGGTCGGTCTTCTCCACTTATCGATGTGCACTGCACTGCTAGGTCCTGCACTCGGCTAAATGGGGATAGCCAGGCGGTGTCTTCTTTGAGTCGCACCGTTTATGCTCCTACCATTGTTTATTGTGTTGATGTACATACGCGGTCTGCTTTTTATTCTATGTTCCCTGTTCCACGCTTCATGTTCCTCACTCTATGTTCCATATGGCAACTCTATATTCAAAGTTCCATGTTCTATGATACACATATCTATTGTCGTATATTTTGTGTGTTCTGTTTTGCATCTCGCCATCGTGTTCCTCGCCGTTTCATCACGTGCTCTGCGAGTGGTGCACGTCATTGTTTTGAATGTTATTATTATATCTATACATACTGAACTATTCTATATATGTCTTAAACGTCTACACGTTTACTAATATCCTAACATAACTACGTGTACACGAGTAAATTATTTAACACGACTTGGCGATCATAAAATCTGTAGTTAATTCATTAAAATTTAAATGAAATCTTGCCAGTTCACACACGGGTTACTGTTAATGTATTTGTGTGTGGTCGATAGCAACTCGTGTTTTGCTATAGTTAACAGGTAGCGGGTGAGCGGAAATTAAGTTTTTATTAGCTACTGATTAAACGGAACTTTGACGTTTGAGAAGTTGCAGATATACGCAAGACGTAACGGCGGTTTCGAAAACGAATATTAAATTGTGCGGACATTTTAAACATCAACCAGGACAGTTATGGGATTAGCGTTTTATTGTGATTGTGGCCGTTATTAACTTGACTTTTTTAACTCAGGTATTAATTTTAAGCTGCGCGTCCTTGGATACACGATTTTCTTCACCACGTGCCGCACACGAAGCACGTAAACGCCTGCATTTCATCGATGTAAATCTACGTATTCCGTCTGGCTTATTTCCTTTCACTAAATATGTCGCCTGTTGGTGTTAATTTAAACCCCACCGATCGCCACATTCATTGATTGTTCCCGCACGGCGCACCTACACGCACCTACACGCACCTACACCCACATACACGCACCTACACGCACCTACACGCACCTACACCCACATACACGCACCTACACCCACATACACGCACCTACACCCACATACACGCACCTACACCCACCTACACGCACCTATACGCACCTACACGCACCTACATCCACATACACGCACCCTGTAAACACGACATTCTACAGTTACTCCGTCGGCAATTCAAACCGATCCTCGGCCGTCGTCCACGCCGATGGGGGCAGGACAACGGCCAGATTGTGTGCGGCATACCAGCGTACGCATGTCGAACGTGCATTGCATTACGCGCGCACACAACACGCAGGCCGTGACAATGTCATTACGCGGCTTTGAAGCTTCGATACGATCTCATCGCGACAGCGATAACGCCTCATCAGCGCGCTGATAATGGCTCATTACCGTATCGATACGGTGAGTTAGCGGTGTCGGTGTTAACGCAGCGTGTGAATATCGGGGCTCCGCGGACAATGGAAGTGATTGAGCCGCCTGCAATTCGACCTCTCCTACCGGCAACTCTGTAATTAGCCTGCCTGCGCGCATTGCCACCAGGGAGCGCACTGCGCCGAAACGTTGATCAAATATTCGAGCGTCCGTCTCCCGGCGACAAAGGGAAATTCTTTTTGGTTCGATAAAAACCCGCCCCCCGCAAGGCACCCGGGTGAACTGGGCGGTGTATTGTCACGAGAAATGTCATTAATTACAGGTGTACTTACGTTGCTGCAAAATTGCAAAAACGGACGCGTCCGACGAAAATAGGTGGAACGTGTAGGGGGGTATATCACGTTGTCTAAGACATTGTTCTGCGATGTAATTAATAAGTTCAAGTAAGCTGACTGAGACAGCTTGTCAGGATATGACGAAGACCAGCCCCATCATCCCTGCGTCTCGCCCAGTGTCTCGTCTCATCCGTCGGCGTGAGACAGTCTGCAACTAGAGGTTTTTATTGACGATGACGAAGGGAACGACATCGATGACGAGATGACGAAGAGAATACTACCATCACTATACGATGACGGCGGTGGCGGTAGAGGCGGTGGTCGCCGCCGCCGCCACAACCACCACCACCACCACCACCGCTGTCACCGCCGCCGCCACTGTCACCGCCGCCACTGTCACATGGATTATGATGATACATTACTTCGTTGCATACATTAGCACGGCGACACCGTTTTACTTATAGTAAAGTAAATCTATTTTGCCATAAAACAGTTATGTCGTTGTCACGTTAATCACCCTATTGCGCGCACTCTGACCCAAAACAGGTGTTTACGGTTCAACACCGGGTGGCCAAAATGTTCGCTTTGACGAAGTGCAACAAACAGACGGTAAACCTTTTCCTGCAAAGCCATCAATATGAAACCCGAATACAAGCTATATGTGAGACTCTTAGACAACAGCTGTTACATGAGCCGTCAATACGATAGTTCTACGAACGCGATACATTTGTCATTATGTATATTATTGAATCACTCTCGCAATAGACGCAGCGCAATGTCAGGGAATGAGGGGCATGATTTTTTGC
Source organism: Lamellibrachia satsuma (assembly GCA_033239005.1). Lineage (NCBI taxonomy): Eukaryota > Metazoa > Annelida > Polychaeta > Sabellida > Siboglinidae > Lamellibrachia > Lamellibrachia satsuma. Next base: position 4,076,242 of record BSQZ01000040.1, read on the forward strand.
CATAGTACTTGACCTTTCAGCGAATAGCAGGTCACGCATTGTGCGCATCTCACGAATAATGGGAGAGTCTACCCGTACACGATCGATTGCCAAACGGATGAATTTAGCGCGTTTTTGCTTGTTCATGTCGTTTTGAACGAAATTGCACGCACTCGCAACAGCCCCAGACAGCCCCAGAAGGCGAAGCGCGTGCGTTAACTGCTAATTCGCCAATGTTGGCGTTCTCTGTATATCGTCAAATTATGATAAAAACATACAACCTCAAAGTCTTTAAAACATGATGCATTCAACGCCTTCAACATGATAACTTTTCCAAGTACAACTGGTTAATTTCGGCCGAATTTAACATTGGAAAACGATACTCGGAATAGGTGGCGGAGAGCCCGGGTACGAATCTTCCTGCTGCTGTTTCGCAATTTTTGCAATTTCGTATTTTGTTGCCACAGTTCACTCAGCTGTATAAATGAGTGCCTGGCTACACACAGAAGTGGATGTGTGAACGAATAGTCTTCACGCAGTAATTGCAGCATGGCTGAATGCTTCCCAGAGAAGTCGAGATGGTGTAGGAATGAACAGGTCTGCCAGGGGGTGAAGTGTAAAGGAACAGGTCTGCCAGGGGGTGAAGTGTAAAGGAACAGGTCTGCCAGGGGGTGAAGTGTAAAGGAACAGGTCTGACAGGGGGTGAAGTGTAAAGGAACAGGTATGCCAGGGGGTGAAGTGTAAAGGAACAGGTCTGTCAGGGGGTGAAGTGTAAAGGAACAAGTCTGCCAGGGGGTGAAGTGTAACGCACTTTGAGCCGTACCGAGGTCTGGGTACCGCGCTATATAAGAGCGTACCTTTAAACAAAACTCTTATAAAACTAAACACAACAGCTACAGGGGTAGACATTAAGTGGAGGACTTTTCATACTACTGGACGCGGCTGGTGACTGTCGTAGAAGTTGTTTGTAACTTGCTACAAACGTATTGAATCAAAATTACATGACAATGTGACATGTATTTTGGTAACGGCGACAGAGTGACACTTTCAGTGGACACCCGTAACACAAGGCAGGGTGACAGAAAGTGGTGACACATAGGTTGTAAATGGGAGGTGACACGTGACACGGTAGTACGTTAGTGTGAAATACAGAAGGTGACATGACAACTAAGACGGTGACACATGTGATATGTCGTGGTGACACATGACCTGGTGACATGGGGTGACACAATACGTAGTGGCAGGGTGACAATGGGGTAGTGACATAGTAGAAGGTGACACCTGACGTGCTGACACACGGAGGATGTTGACACATTGGACGGTGACACATATTAAAAATCCGATGAACTTCCAATGAATGTCACATTCAGATATTAAATGACAGTTTTATATGTAAAAATTAAACACTAGATAAACGTAAAGGAAGACGAAAAACATAAACGTAAATATTTTTACAACAGAAGTGTAAACACACACGAAATGTAACCCGGCTAACATGGCAGACTGAAATGTTAGCTAAACTCATTAGAAAATGTAAACATTTTCGTACAACTCGGACGAGAGGGTAATACTAGCACGGCATTGATAAAAGCAATGGTAACAACGACCCCGAGTTTGTCTAAAGTAGGCCTACCAAGCTGCTACTTCGCAAAACTGAACTTTGAAAATAAGCTATTCAGACTTCTTTATCAGCAGCAACCAGGGAGGAGCATGCTGGGACTCGGTCAAACTGTTCCATAATTCTGGTGTTCCTTATACGCATTAGCATATAAGCAGTGCAGGCTACAGCGGGGATTTCAAAATTGTTCTTCTTAATCGAATGTTGCTCACATCGGGATTCCTTACATAGGTCAATGTAATTGTATTCCTTACATAGGTCAATGTAATTGTATTTCTTACATAGGTAAATGTAATTGTATTCTACCACATTTATATGTGCGACAAATGGAAGCGTTTACAACCGCGCAGAAACATCTCTCTTCGTCAATAATAGCGATGATGTTACCGGTGGCGCCACCGAGTGAGTCGTACCGGAATCTAGATTTTCAGCACTTGGTAAACCAGACGGCGATGAGACGGAACCAACGGCGATGACGACGGTGATGTGATAACGTATGTAAAGGTGTTCGCTCAAAAAGCTCGCATAACGTTGACATCGAATAAAATACGACCTTGCTGTCGACGGCGACCCTGCTGGTTCGAGCCGTTGTCCACTCCGTCGTGACAATCAGCAGAGTGTTAGAAAGAGATAGTTATCGAACACGTAACTGATTGAACAGAACTACAAACACGCCCATCCATTTAGCGTCAAGCGTAGGAACTCCTGTACTCACCAACCCGCGGGGCCCCGTAAATTCTAGCCTAAAAGCCTCGTTGCGTTTAGTTAGAATTCCAGCGGACTACACTGGCTCGGCGCGTCGTAGCTTTCGGCGACAGAAATCGTCGCAAACAGATCGATTTTTTACACTACATAAAGTCTCAATTTGAAAAGTCGTATCTTCCTCCTCAGGGCGATGCCAGTAAGAGGCTGGATTCGGACGCAGTGGAGCAAACACAGCAGAAAGCGTCTTTGTCGTCGGATTGACGCCAGTTATTTATGTCACGCTGTAGAATTATTTTCGATATATTACGATGCTGATTACAGTACGACTTTTATCGTAAAATCATGTTATATAGTATAAAGTACTCCTGTCCTAACATGTTATATAGCTCAAAGTACTCCTGTTCTAACATGTTATGTAGTACAAAGTACTCCTGTTCTAACATGTTATATAGTACAAAGTACTCCTGTTCTAACATGTTATATAGTAAAAGTACTCCTGTTCTAACATGTTATATAGTACAAAGTACTCCTGTTCTAACATGTTATATAGTAGTACAAAGTACTCCTGTTCTAACATGTTGACCAGTTTAAGGTGTTATATTGAACCATAATTTGTAAATATAATTTGACCGTCATTTGTTTAAGAATACAATGTAAATACAATGTAAACATGATATTCGAGTCGAGACATTCACATTAAACAGATAACGCTCACATTATATAAAACACTTGTGGTCCATTAAAAAACATACGGCGGCACATACGAAAAAAATAAGCCAAGGGGGGCGTGACACAGTGCCCCTCCAAATATGCCACAGATTACCATATAACATGAGTTCATTAAAAAAAAACCTTTAACTACCTTTAACTCGAAGTTGGAGGGACCCGCGAAACACGTCGAGTTATCATGTGTTCGAGTTATCCATGTGTTCGAGTTATCCATGTGTTCGAGTTATCATGTGTTCGAGTTATCCATGTGTTCGAGTTATCCATGTGTTCGAGTTATCATGTGTTCGAGTTATGCATGTGTTCTAGTTATCATGCGAACAATTACGAACAATTGTTCACAACGTCATGCGTCTTATATACGATTGTCCGAAGTTACGTAATACAAGGGCAAGGCGTCGTTATACTCTACTATAACTGCAAGTATTGCGTTGCAATTTCGAAAATTGGAAAGAAGCCATCAATATATTGATTTGTAGCACCAAGTACCAATACCAAGAAGGATATTTTGTGATAACGTTTTTTAAAATATTGTTATCGTGACAGTCACTTACGAACTACCAAGCTATCCTACTTTTATACGTGATGCTATTGTATTACTATGTGAGAATCATGTCACTGCGATGATATGTCGAATCGTAAAAAGAAGTATCCCAGTGTAGTCGTGAAAATGTCATAGAAAATTAATGTCATATGTGTATTACAAATTACAATACTTTAATGAAATTGAAATAAAACATGCAAATATAATACAACATTTACATGAAAATCATTAAAAGTAGATATTAATTGCTTTAGTTGAAACACGGTGTTTGTTAAAACTTTGGATATCGGTCTGAAACAAATTAATAGAAAACTCGCATGACATGGGCAAAAGGAGAATGCTGAATACTTGACAGGTGCTTTACTTTTTTGAGAGGACTGAATGAAAACATTGACCTGTTCGAGCGCCTTTAAAACAGTGGCGCCACCTAGTTGTATACGCAGTGTTCAGTTACATTTATCGTCAAGTCATAACCTGACAAACCTCGCATATATGTCGAGATAAAAATAATGGTCTTTACGGGTATTTATCTGTTTATGCAATATTTTTTAACAAATAAGAACACGTCTCAATCATGACTTTGTAAGTATTTAGAATTGCAAACTACGACAATTAATTCATAGATAAATATAATAGTGATTTTGGTTAGTGATTTATAATTCTGTTACGTCAAAGTTCTTCTTAGAGAAGATAGTTACACGGGATAAACTGTAAATGTGGCATCTATATAAGACGTTATTCAAGATATGTTAATTATATAAGTAGTAACGGATAAAGTTAACGCTTAGGATGATATAATCCTCCAAACAAGACTACCAAAGGCGATAAACCAATACTTTCGATAATGACTAAGGTATGAAAATGTCTATACAATTTAATGTGTTAGTTCCAAAACGGAAACATATTCTCCCTTACTTAATGGGTGAACAAATAAGCTATGACGCAGGCTTGTTAACGTTCGTAACAACAACAGTACGTTCTTGTCAGCGTAATTAGATACATGGATATGTTTAAAGACTCTTTGACAGTACGAATCGTCTAGACTTTCTTACATCACGGCGGTATCTCTAGAATATCACCACTCCGGCAGATCAATAGACCCTTCCTATAAACAACGCGACTACGATTTTCCACGTTCCCACCGTCTCCGCAATGCAACCCATTCATTTGCCCTTTTCTTCTGAATTATGACTTTTCCTTCGCGACGACCTGCACGCACAATCAAAGACACTTATCAATCGTGCATGACATTGTGCAGGTCTCTTTGTGTGGCTACCCTGACCAGATGGCGCTTTTGACAGAAGTGAAGACATTTCGGCATTCTTGCCCGCAGTTCAAAGCGACACGAAGCGGCCAGAAAGTGAATAAATTGGTTTGGCTGCTGCCAGCGACGAATCTGCAGTCGGGGAAAGCGGACAGACGCGGCCAGTTGACAGACAAGCGCTGACACGTGCGCGCGCACGCCGCCGATGCGAGATTGTAAATGGGCTCCGTGGTAAATGGCCCCGGAGGTCGATATATGTCTGTATAATGTCCGTGTTGAATGGATATCCCTGTAGACAAATTTGCATTTTATGTGTTTACCGAGTAAATGCGTTTGGTCGTTCAGCATTGGTGTATGGAACTGTGCTATCCCGAAAGACAAAACCGTGCAAACACAACTTTGAAAACAATCATGTTTATAGTGTTTATCGATAAATGGTAATTTGGACTCGTACATCAGTGAACCAAGAATTCGAACTCGCTAAGCACATACAAAATCTCTATTCCCCACAGGAGTGTCAATTTACCATGGACATATACTGTTGAGAATTAACCCCTGGTCCATTTACCACTGGGGTCCATTTAACACGGGGTTCCATTTACCACGGGGGTCCATTTACCACTGGGGTCCATTTACCATGGGGGTCCATTTACACTCTCGCACCGGCGGCCATTTTGAAAGTGCAATGCGTATGTCCTGCAAATGTTGGCTGTCTTTGGCTTGCTTTATTAAAACAAATACAGACATAAATGTTTTTAAAAATGATGGCATCGTCCACAAGTATTATTTGCTATCCATGCAATGTCGAAAAATGCAATTTTTATCAAGGTTAAGCGGAAACCATTATTATACTCTCGTAAAACGGTCTAATAAACTGAGAATAACAGACGATGTTGTGGTGCTTTGTTAACTAGTTTTAGTGTTATTATTTTCAAGGAACAATATGTCATAAAACTATTTTGTTTGTATGACCATATCTGCAGAGAACCTTCACAAATGGTGGAACTCACTGTTAATTTGTTTGACTTTTTATGGACGTAGAGATATAATTATCTTATTCGGAGTAGAAGATGGCGACGGATAGAAAAGCGAGAAGGTGTGGAACAGAGTGGACGAGATGGCTGGGGGAGAGGAAGAGAGAAAGATATATACAGAGAAGAAAAACAGGATTGTACAAGGAGAAGATGAATAATGAAATGAAAGTGGAGGGAAAGTGTAAAGAGTCTTGAAAATATATGAAATATGAACTGCAGAGAATGGATGGGAGACAATGGCTTGAAGATCGAGAGAGATGGAGATAAAAGTCGTCGAAAAAGGCGTAAAATAATATAGAGAGAGGGGGAGATGGAGAAAGAGAGAGAGAGAGAGAGAGAGAGAGAGAGAGAGAGAGAGAGAGAGAGAGAGAGAGAGAGAGAGAGAGAGAGAGAGAGAGAGAGAGAGAGAGAGAGAGAGAGAAGGTGCTATAGCTAATCTTTATTGAACGTTTAATAATGTACATTGCATAGGCATCAACATCTGATTATGGGAAAGCTGGAACGAGTTCGTGAGAGAGCGGGAAACACCCTCCCCCTTATCCGACGTCGTTTGTTGTTAGCGAAATAAAGCGGCCTTGTGAGCAACTAATATATCGCTTTTACAATATATCGTCCAAAATGCGAGACCAAGGGATATATATATGTATATGTATATATATATATATATATATATATATATATATATATATATATATATATATATATATATATATATATACATATACATATACATATATATATATATATATATATATATATACATATATATATACATATATATATATATATATATATATATATATATATATATATATATATATATATATATATATATATATATATATATATATATATATATATATATATATATATATATATATATATATATATATATATATATATATATATATATATATATATATATATATATATATATATATATGTATATATATGTATATGTATATGTATATGTATATATATATATATATATATATATATATATATATATATATATATATATATATATATATATATATATATATATATATATATATATATATATATGTGTGTGTGTGTGTGTGTGTGTGTGTGTGTACATCCTGTGGTATAATTTATAAAGGACACTCCCAGTTCCATGACGATCAACATTTAGAAATGCAAACATATCAGCTTCACATAAAGTCCGTTTGGCGTCGCGGTAATCGGCGTTGCTACTACAAGTCATTAATTAATTTTAGCATTATATAATGGGTAAACTTTACGTTTGGTCCTATTTTATTTATTATCATTTTCTATATTTATTATCATTATCTATATTGCTTAAAGCCTCAAGTTATAGTATTTAATAGAATGGCTATTTGTACCTTCAGAGCGACGCCTTACGGACTTTTTGTGAAGCTCCTACATTTCGACGTCTCGGCACGCATGGACATAATGCCGTAAAGCGAAATGTAATTTTTTTATTATGATCGTTATAATACATAAATGATTAAAGGTTTTACACCCAAATGAAGCAGGTGAGCCAGCTGAATCCACCAGTATCCAAACGAAGCCATTCTACCGCGACGCCAAATGGACTTTCTGTGAAGCTTATATGTTGCGGTTTAAAATGAAATTCGTAAGGTGTGAGCTGTTTCATTTTAAAATGAAATTCGAATTTTCGTACGGGTGAGCAACTGTCCGCTTTTTCATTTCCTTGGTGAGCATATGTCCGATGTAACACCTTTATCCGCTTACGGGGCTAGTTGTTACAGTTAACCGCCCCTAGGAAACTTCACAATAATCTACCTAACTACAATACAGATTATCAATGGAATGGTACATTTTAGTAACACGAATAATACATTTAATGCATACGTTGACATACGTTGCATACGTTGGCGTTAAGCCTAACGAAATCACCGAGTTTGATATTAGCCGTAGCCGTAGCCGTAGCCGTAGCCGTAGCCGTAGCCGTAGCCGTAGCCGTAGCCGTAGCCGTAGCCGTAGCCGTAGCCGTAGCCGTAGGCCCATACAATTCAAATAGGCGTTCAGTCCACCAAGTTTAACATCGTTGCGCTAAATCTCAGGAAAAGGGTTAATCGCTAACGGCAGTGTCAACTAAACCCCGAGTAAAGCGCACAAACGTAATCGCTTGCGAATAGCAGCGCCAATAAAATACTTGACTACTTGGCGGAGTCTTGTTGACTTTGCCGGCGTGCCCGCTGTAAACCGAAAAGTGTGCCTCCGTCAAATTAGTCGAAACTTAATAACAACAACATTTACCGATTGACGCGAGACTCATCAAGCCCAATCTTATCGCGTCATCTATTTGATGTGACACTTACGAGGCCGGTTAGCTCGCCTCATCAACGACGTGCTGACGCGTTTGTTTTCGCGCGCTTCGATAATGGCGCGATAGTGAACAGCGAATTTCAGTCGCGCTTTCTCTAGTTTCGCGAAAATAGGCGACGGGCAGGTTTTGATTACTGCCCAGCTCTTCGCTGGTGCCCGACGCAGCCATTTCTTGCTGACGTCGACTGACATTTGTAACTGATTAGCACCGGCCCGGGTGTCACCCATGAAATATCCGAGAACGAATGTGCTTTAAAACCGAGGGAAGCTTCACTATTATGGGAGTTTTTAAAAGGATTAAAGAGGAGCGTCGAGACCCTCAGAAAAAGGTGCTTTTTTGGAATAGGGTCTACACATTATCTGTGCATTGATGTATTGCCGTTAAAAAGTGGTGTACTAGAAGTTTTAACCGTGGTAACAAATATAAGAAAATGTACATTAAGAAACTATTGACTATTGTGAAATGTTCATATTTGAGTACTGATGTATGTAGGGTCTACTAGAATATATAAACTACTTACCTATATGTTATAAGTATATGCATAGGCTACTAAAATTTTATAATTCAAGGGAAATTATAAGTCTCTAAAACGGGTGTGGTTTCAAGGAATAAATACTCAAAAAAGGGGGCTGTTTTAGTTGTGTACACACATGGGCACCCATAGATCACGGGAGTTACCCCCCGTGTAGCTGGCGCAGGCGGTCGTCTGCCTCCTGCTGAGCGGCAGGCGGTCGGGGGCCGCCCAACGACACTGGCACGGCTACCTGATACCGACCGGGACCGAACGGGGCCGATCTGGGTGGTTACGGCTTTGAGTCATTATCGGTGATTGGGCGACGATTTGTGCCTGAGCAGCCACTCAGTTGGCGAAGAAGGTTTCAATTTCGTCGAATTAAACTCGCGAGTCATTAGCTAGTTAATTGGCCGCATCGTCTTAGGTGGCCCGGGCGAGTCGATCAACACCAATTACCTATGTTGGCTTAACTATGGTGGAGCCGGTAGACACACGAGTGTGTGTGTGTGGGCACATGTCGAGGGAACGTGGTTAAATCTGTTCACGGGGAAGCAGTTGAATGCAAATTGAAAACATAATATATATTCTTTGCGGTAATTAGTTCACATTATGCATGATTAAAACTTGACTTTATTTTTTGTACTGGTGAATGCACAACCAACTGGGCTTTTAACACACGTCAACGTATTTGAATGCAAATGAACATGTTTCAATTTATTCAAATGTGAATGCAATTGTAAATTGAATGCAAATGAACATGTTTCAGTTTATTCAAATGTGAATGCAATTGTAAATTGAATGCAAATGAACATGTTTCAGTTTATTCAAATGTGAATGCAATTGTAAATTGAATGCAAATGAACATGTTTCAGTTTATTCAAATGTGAATGCAATTGTAAATTGAATGCAAATGAACATGTTTCAGTTTATTCAAATGTGAATGCAATTGTAAATGTTTAAGTTTTTTTCAAATGTGAATGCATTCGCAAATGCTTCAGTCTATTCAAATGTGAATGCAACTGCAAATGTTTAAGTTTATTCAAATGTAAATGCAAATGTTTCTGTCTATTCAATGTAAATGCAACTGCAAATGTTTCAGTTTATTCAAATATGAATGCAATTGCAAATGTTTCAGTTTATTCCAATGTGAATGCAAATGCAGTTGTTTCAGTCTATTCAAATCTGAATGCAAATGCAAATGTTTAAGTTTATTCAAATGTGGATGCAAATGCAAATGCAAATGTTTCAGTCTATTCAAATTTGAATGCAATTGCAAATGCCATTTTCAAAGATCGCATACAATAAATTGCGAATGTTTGGGTTAAATGCGACCCCAAAATCCACAAAATAAATAAATAAATAAATGTACAGAAACACATTATTACAGAAACAAAGTTACATCTACTAACATAAGCATTGTAGAACCGCCGATAAACGACCCCGCATCAAGGAATCAAAATGTCGCCGTGACAAATGGTATGTTAAGAGGAAAATACACATTTCTATCTGGAGCGTTAATAAAAGTCCGTGAAATGAATAACAATTATGCGTAAAATGTAAAATATTTACCGACAGGATCCTTAATTTATACAGTGTATTTATAGGCCGTCAATAAAAAACAGTCAAAAAAGGGGTGGTCCCTTTTTTGACTGTTTTTTTTTATTGACGGCCTATAAATACACTGTATAAATTACTACCCCAAAACGCGATCAACTGTCAGGTGAATGAGGTCTATTTTTATTTTATTCCAAGTATCTCAATTTTAAAGCAAAAAAACGACTGGAAATCTCTATAAAGAAGAACCTAATGATCATGAATGATTGAAAGAAACTAAAATCCAAAATGGCGCCGAATCACTGGGCACTGGGCGTTTAATGCGGCTATTTAAACGGGTCCAGTGGACGCAATTGTACAACTGTCGTCTAATTTTACCGGACACGTGATTGTTAAACCATAATAAAATATATATATTTATGGTATTTATTAAAAAAATAAACTATTAGTTGTCATTAGTTCGTGAACGTGTCTGTTAACCCCAACGCGGTATATGCGTAGGGCAGGTTAGGATAAGGAGACGCCCTTAATGGGAATCGTGTGCTGGAAAGGATCCTGTCGTCAAATATATTACATTTTACGCATAATTGTTATTCATTTTACGGACTTTTATTAACGCTCCAGATAGAAGGTCTATTTTCCTCTTAACATATCGTTTGTCACGGCGACATTTTTGTAGCACATGATTTTTTCTGACTGATTCTTAAAACACAATTTAATAAAATTCAAATTGTTATTCTCTAATACCATACAATGATGTATGAGATAAATATACAATACCCAGAGTACTTGCAAGTACTCAAAACAAAAACAAACAAAAATAAGAACAGTCAAAGTTAGTTAAACATACTAATTATTATTTTGATCAATTTACAAAGTTATTAGTTTATTTAAGCTAATATGAATATTAAACAACACATATAACTTGAAATAATAAGGGTGATTAATAAAATATCTAGTCAGAAATCTATTTCTTTGGTCTCTTAAAGTGTCACATTGAAACAACAGATGACATTCATCCCCAATCTCATTTCTATTACACAAAGTACAGTACCTTTCATTTCTATCAATATTGAACCATCTGCCTGTTTCAATAGGCAGTTTTGTGTTACTAAATTTACTAAAAACAATTCTTAGTCTCTCCGGTAACAATGTTAAGTATGGTTCATACATTTATCATTGTGAAATACATTTGATGACCATGTTTGAATATATAAGTCATGAAGTCTGATTTTAAGGTTCCAAATGCCAACATACTGTCGAAACCCCAGAGTGCAACGCCGCCACTGTTAATTTGTCGTCACTTCCGTTTCTGACGTCACTGTTGCCAAAGCGCCAGTATTAGACACACGCGACGTTGGATCCGTGCATGGTATTCTCGCTTTTCTGTTTTGGCATATTAAACGAAATAAAACTTGAGCTGGTTTTACAGTTTTTTGTTTCGCCCTACACGTGGCAAAGAGGAACAGTCGAGACGTATTATTTTTTGTTGTTCTTTTCGTTCAAACGGACAAAACCACTATTTAGCGATTGTCATAGTTATACATATATTGCTAGACACGTAGTAACATTAGTTACTCTGTCTCCCTCTTAAACAACTTATTATGTTTATGTCACCGTTGTTGACAGTGTTATCGAGTATACACCAGCATGCTGCCACACTGTTCCCCAAAACTACACGGGTAGATTTCTTCTGTTGCAAATAGTTGACCTTCATTATCCGGAAGCATCGGTGCTGTGGTAAAGAAGCATTACCAGAACTCTACACGGCGCCTCTTAATAATTAAACTAAGTAAACCTTTTCCATTATAACCACATCTTTATGATATAATCAGATGGTCCAGAAGTGACGAAACTGTCAATATGTCGATGCTTCCGTTATCCAGAAGACGTGTTAATGTGAGACACTTGAACACTGTCGGATTTTGATTTTGTTTGCAAGATCGATATGCTGCGGTAGTTTGTAGGTTTAATTACAATAATAAGACTATTTTCATATGTATTCATGTAATCACGATTTCTCACCGAATGGTTGATTTAAAAGTTGGTAACAATGTACCATAGGTCGCAAATAAAAATCGATGGGAACAGAAATTAGAGTTGAATTGTGTTACATTTTTTATAGGATACGTATCGACTCAACTTAATACCGATTCATTCCTATAATGGCTATGTATATTTTTATTGTGGTAAGAACATCCACGAAACATAAACAAAATTTATGCACCACAAATTCTCATGGAGCAAATTTCGGAAACATTTCTTTGAACGAACTTTCAGATGAAAACTAACACGTACGACAGAAGCTTTTGTACAAATGTAGACCATGTCGGTGCCTCCGTCTAGTGATTGAAGACTACACTAATAGCCAGGTCACCGTCACAAATCCCTACACAGGGCGTACTTTTGTTCATGTGTACCGTTGCCTTCCGCGTTTGACATTATGTGCAAGAATCATAAATTGCTCGTAATTGGCGATTAAACCATATGGTCAATATGTATCCTCCAAATCACTAGGCAACATTTGGTATATTTAAAATGTGTGTACGTTGTATGAAAAGAACTGAGTTGTATATTCCTTTAAAATGGTGAACCTTTAATAGGCCAGACTTGCTTAGTTATCTCTACGAGTTACGGACAACATCAAATATCAGCCAAGCCTGGTGGTAACTCTATCAGTGTTTGATTGCATCAGACGTCATTCAAGCCAAGTGGTGCTTGGTGGCATAAGTGCTCAATTAAGCCGGGTGCTATATAATTGCCGGACGAAACATTTGTTTGTGTTAATTGGCATGACACCACAAACAGTAAGACGTCAGTAAATCCGGTTGAAATCGGTAGACGTCATGTGTCAATCAAGCAGTGACGAAACCTCCATTACGTCCGGGCATCAGTCGTCAGTTATGCCGTATGAAACCTGAATCAGTGCCGGGTGACGGGACACGTCATTCAAGCGGGGGTGAAACGTCTGCAGTGCACGCCGTACGGCTGACCCCATCGCTGACTGAACTGCTGCTTTTTTGATGCCACGCGTTTAACGGGTAACACACCCAAGACAAATATTTACCAAGTAAGCGAAGAACGACGGCAGACGGTCATAGCGCTAAGCGAACGATACGCGGTCTCCATCACAATACAGGTTTAGCGGTGCGGATTATAGCGCTGTTATAGGCTTCACGGGCGTTTCGGTTTTACCACGAATCTCCCCCATTGCGTGCAGTTTAGACAAACAGCGTTGTTGTCTGGGATACGTCCTTGTAGTGTCTGCTTATCTACGAGTACCTACCTACCTACCTACCGCTTTAATAATGACTGGCTATGCGTCATTATACAGGGTACTGATCGTGCGATATTTGCACTTATGACACTAGCGTAGATCATAACGAACACGACGACTGCCGGCACATCCCACTCACACAACAAAGCGCGCGCGCACGCACACACTTATTCTGTTTATGTTATTCACATTTACGTTTTGTTAATGGCTCGTTATTTATTGTCTCGGTGACCTACAATTCTGACTATACGTGTGCTGTGTATCCCGCAGATAACAACTGTTTTGATACGTCACACCTTTCGTGGTAAGAATGTCACAAACATTGTGATAAGAAGTCATAACGCTTGTTACAGGTATGCCATAAATGTATCAAGTGTTGTGAGAGGTCGTGACATAGTTGTAGGAATGTCACACTTTGCATTCACCTTGACTTAATGTGCACGGTAACTCACATTAGACCCCCTCAGATGATAACGCAACAACACAGGGTGTCGTGTCATAATCTAGGGCACAACAAGACAGCAATGGAATTATGGCTTTGGACGTGAAGGAACTGTAAATAGAATGATCCGTGGTTGTGTTGGTATTTGTTTACAAACCATAAAACGTGCACGCTTCTGATGGCTCGGCGCCACACGAACGGGGCGTTCGCCCTTTTCTCTTCAGATGATACTAGCATTGCAAAGATGGGTGTATTGTGACTAAGCAGTATGCCGCATGCGGTCGTTTCGTTACTTCTACTTAATGGGACAATATGGATTACTATATAGCGCCTTTAAATGGGTGATGTGAACTTCATGGATGTCACAATTTCTAAAGGTACATTAATCAAATATACACGGTTTTCTCGTCGTGACCGATATAACACACAGGATTCAACAAAATCTTTAGTTCCTCTACCGCGAGAGTAGGCGCGGGTTTATATGAATGTCGTTACTGACAGTGATTAAAGCTCTCATGGTAAGTGACACGCATGTTTTTCTTCGGTTTCTACGGGTTTGTATAATTTCCACTTCGGACTACGACGGACTTTGAACGGTATCCGAGATCTTATGCCTCAATAACCAATGCCCTCTATATTGCACATCACGACAATGTTTAGCATCGATTTTTTATCCGCATCTGTAGCTACGTTCAACAGTTTTCTTTGACTACGAGAAGAATCATTTGATGTATGATTCTGTGGGCAACTTACACTCAGCGCATCTCTCGACGTAGCCCAAACGAACATCAAATCTAACTCTGACCAAAGAGGAAGGAACCTTGGTTAAGTCCGAAAGGGCATATTTTCAAACACATTCGGATTAAAATGCCATTCAGATTGCTTGAACAAGCATTCAGCACCACTAAGCCCAAACGGGCATGAAACATCACTAAGCCCAAAAGGACATTTAACATCAATAAGTCCAAACGGGCATTCAACTTCACTAAGCCCAAACGGACGTTCAACTTCACCAAGACCAAACGGGCAATCAACTACACTAAGCCCAAACGGGCATGAAGAAACCACTAAGCCCAAACGGACATTCAACTTCACTAAGCCCAACCGGGCGTTCAACGTCACTAAGCCCAAACAGAAATTCAACTTCACTAAGCCCAAACGGGCATGAAACACCATTAAGCCCAAACTGACATTCAACTTCACTAAACCCAAACGGGCATGAAAAATCGGTAAGTCCAAACCTAAGTCCAACCAGACATGAAACATAACTCGAAGACACAATTAAAAAAGACGCCGACAGGTCAATAACTTGGACATGTTCACCTACCTGATCTGAAACATCGAAGAAACCCACCGGCAAACGATCCGAGAAACGTTGTCGACAGAGTGTGACGAACGCCGTCTGGACGCGTGGACGCGGTCAGCCTCCCAACCAGACGCCAGTCACGTCACCGACGACACGCAGCGTCCGAGCATCAACACCGAATCAGCGAGCGTAATCGCAGCTAATTTCGACTGCAGCTCAACAGCGCGAGGCTAATCACCGACACGCAATGCGTGGAGCGTCTCAAGCCACCACTCGGCCGTTTACGCTGTCGTCGCCTGCACCGCTACGGCTCTGTCCAACGTCGCCCTCTACCCGTGCGTGCGGTGAGGCGCGGAGGCGGGGATAAAGACGTAGTGTGGAGTCTGGAGTGTCGCAAACATCACGACATATTTCCGCGCCAGTTTCCCACAAGCCGGCCGGGTCTGTCTGTCAACGGCGTGGTCAGCTTTCAAACGGCCACACGGAGTTAAACGTCGTGACAACTACAGTTTAATTTACGACGGTTCAGTGGCGACCGATGGGTGTGAGTTGTCGCGACGGAGAACATCGCGACAGACGAGAAAGTAACAACCGTAGAACAGGTGTCGTATTAAACTTTACGCGCTCACTTTGTTCTTCGCCGCGCTAACTCGTAAGGATTACAGGCGCTGTTCAAAGGGTCGGGTTTAACGGTGTCTTAACGCGACGCTCACTCGATAAACCATCAGGGTCCGCGATCGTGTGCGTCCGTGGTTTTACTCAAAATGGTACTGTGAACTTGAACGCTATGGCAGTGCAATGAATAATATATATATATATATATATATATATATATATATATATATATATATATATATATATATATATATATATATATATATATATATATATATATATATATATATATATATATATATATATATATATATATATATATATGTATATGGTGTAAATTACCCAATCAACAGTCGAAATGCTCCGTCTGCCCTTATTACATGATTTACCTCACCCTCTCTTTACAACCAATTCCATTTTTTTGTATGGCATAAATGATAATAATCATAATCATAACATTATTATTATTATTATTATTATTATTATTATTATTATTATTACGAGATGTATGATGATGATGGTAACGATTATTATTATTATTATTATTATAGTTGGATGCCCATTCGTTATTCTAGATTATATTTAACTAAAATGCATCCTCAGCTGATTTAGCCTATCGCACAACCGGTTTGTTGATGTCCAAATATGTGTGAATAGTTTAAGTAACATCCGCAGTCGATTTAATAACAAAATGCATATTTTTTCACATCATCGAAAACATTTACTTTAGTCGTTAAATCTGGTAAGGTTCAAATGAGTGGAAATATGGTAAATACTTTGCCGATTATGGGTGTGACTTCAATCTTCTCGCCAATCACATAACAAAATTACGGAATTTCACCAAGGGTGAACTTCACGAGTTTTCAGCATTTCCATTTTCACTTCAATTAATGTTTGACAAAACAACATAATTTAATAGTTTGTCTGATGATTTCACAAAGGAACTATACACAATACAAACGTGGCACAAACGAGCAAGTATGTGGCAGTAAATACTATATAGGTTTGATTTTTCGCAAACTGAATTTGCTATGAGACTAGCGACAAAATCTAAAGCTACGTGAAAAAGAACACGTGTTCATGTGAATTACTCGCTCACGAAATCGTTGCAACTAAGAAAACCTTCGCGATGTCTGGACTGCCGCTGTTCGACGTAGTGTGGTTCTAAGTGGCGGCTGCTGAACTAAACGATAATATGTTCACCGATGAGCATTGGCATTTGATGTTACGTATACGTCAAGCTGAACAAGATGATTTTATTAAACTATATCCCCACGATTAATTGCTGCCGTTATAATATACGGGGTCTATTACTGCAACCAATCTTTCAGCAGCATCGGCCTCCGTCAAAACATTTACATTGCGCAGGCATTTGTGAACTTATCTTTATTTGCATTTCACTACCGTCACATGGTGAACGTCAACAAAAGCTGGCGAGGTCTCCAGTGTTTTCATCACCATGACGTGATGTTTACGTCATCGCGAGTCGGGAATGTGTCACGCTCACTATCTTAGTTCCTACTCTTTGATGACGTCAGAGTGTTTCACTTGACTTGACTTCCCTGCAGCCCAATTTAAAAAATAAACAATTCACTTGGTGCACACAGTGGAAAAGGGGAGCCACCTCCATGGGTCCCTGAGTATGGCCCAGGAAGATGAAAATTTAGTCTAACCCAAACGAACGTCTGCAGGTGACTCCAAACTTATCACTATATAAAACGTGATATTGTTATGTTTTATCGAAAAACCTCACTCGTGTAAGCAGCCGTGTTTAACTACAACTAGAGGAAGCCGTTGGTTTAGCGACAGTGTTCATTTGTGCGTGACCCGTCCTAATTTAACTGGTATCTCGAGACAAGAGGCACTTGATAGTCACAATTATTTCGATTGAATACTCTCGTAATGCCTTCTTCCAGGTGATATTTACATTGTTTAATTTGAACAACCTTGGTATTTTTTCATAATGACATCAGTGATGTTTCACTTGAACGACCGTTGTACTTCCCCGTATAGTGACATTGAACTATTTCGCTTAACACTAGTACTTTGGCGTGATGGCATCATCATTGTTTCAGTTGAACAGCCGTAGTGGTTTCTTCATAATGACGTCTGATAGTCCGGCAGCAGAGGAGTACATAATGACGTCTAATAGTCCGGCAGCAGAGGAGTACATAATGACGTCTAATAGTCCGGCAGCAGAGGAGTACATAATGACGTCTGATAGTCCGGCAGCAGAGGAGTACATAATGACGTCTGATAGTCCGGCAGCAGAGAGATGCAATATGTCTTTGGCATCATTGAGCAATTTTTACAACCAGTCTAACATAGCCTGTCTCATCGTCTGGGCCAGAACAACTGTCAAATAGATAGAAATGAACGCCGCTGACACTGGGCTATTGGTATCATTACTGTTAATTAGGGATAAACGACAAGTAACATTACTCATTCTCAACATTTCCACAATAACTCATTCACATCAGTGTCCGCATAGTAACATGTTTTTAGGCATACGACACGACACGTACTTACTATTTACCTCATATTTCTGCCAAGTATTTTTAGTAAATAATCTTGTATCGTAAAAGAACATTTGCTTTGCTACTTCATCTTGCAATACATTGCCCATGTTTTGTTATTCTATTGGTGTGTTATCATTCTCAGCACATATGTGTTTGTGTTTCTATCGTGCAACATTATACAGCCAATCTATTACAGGTTCAACAAAATACAGCAATCCCTGTATCTTCATAAATACACATTATAATTAATGAAATGTCTGTTCGTCCGTGCAACAACTTATTGTGCTTTCCATCTGATGCTATTAGAAATGTTTCGCAACACTGGTGCATTGCTCTAATGACATCGGGACAGTTTCAACTGAACAACTTCAGTGCTTTTCTCGTGATTATATCAGGAATGTCTCGTTCGAATAGCTTCGGTGCTTCCCTGGATAAATAAACAAACTTGCAATAAGAACGATCTTATAGGCGCCATCTGCACATATTTGACACTGATGCGTGCGTCAGCATTGCTGTAGAGCGAAGGAAATTACGCCAGAGAGACAAACGACATATACAAAACAAATGAATCAGTCAGCATGAAAATAGTCCTTCTGTTTTGCACCAAAATATACACGTTGCGTAAACACTGACATCTTTTATCGGACGCTGCCTTTGTCATCTGCCAACCTGCCCCCTTCATGTTCGGCTGGTTTTCGTCGCGGCGAATTTGTCAGGCGACAAAAAGCCGATTTCGCCGAGAGGGTGTTGAGTGAGGGGGGTTTCGTTCAGGCTTTCATCTGAAGATTTTCCATCTAGAAGACGCGCTGACATCATCGGGGTCAGGAATGTTTCTGTAACCGCCAGAAAGGTCGCGCTGGAATGTAAAGTCATGCCGACTGATACTGACGTTACTGGCACTCGTGCAATCGACGCGGATTAATTATACAATTAGCTTCAAAGCAACGGATACAAAGTGCGAATTACAGTAGGCGTTATACATGTCTACAGCCGTCTATGCTAGACGATTGTACAATAATATGGTTGACGGGACCGCTTTACGAAGAAACGACAACACTATTATGCACAACGTTCTGCATATGAATGTGTGTGTGTGTGTGTGTGTGTGTGTGTGTGTGTGTGTGTGTGCCTGCGTCGTGCGTGGGTACGTGCGTGCGTGTGTGTGACACGACCGAGTTGCCAACTACAAAAGTAATTGCCAACATGTTGGCAACTAAAGAATCGGTGTATGTGTGTGGCGGGCTTTAGAATACCCGCTTTTGAAACGACCCAGACGCAAATTAGCGAAACACTCGATAAACTTTCTGACGGAAGATGCTTCCCAATAAAACAAATCCAACCTACGCCAATAAACAGTTTTTTCTCGGATTTCGCGTTCAACGGACATTTAGTCGGTGGACCGCAGCCAAGATGGCGTCCGCGCGACAACCGACTGTTTACTTTGGCAGAGTTTCGCGCCAGCGTCCGCCGGCGACGATGCCAGTCAGACGCCGGGGCTAGTTATAAATGCATTTCGGGGCTCGTCATCTCTTCAAATTGAACGATGCGGGTCTCGGTTTACCAAACAGTTTATATGTTCGCCGATAAGCAAGAGACAGAGTTCGACGCCGTCTTTTTGATGTCTATCCATGGAAGAGTATCGCGCTTCGGTGGTCTCCGATTGGGACGTGCCTTCTCTCGTGCAAGGCGCACCTCCACCTATAAGTGTGTTTTTGTTTAGCTTACTAGATAGATTATCCGGGATATGCGAGTCTTTCCATTTTGTTATATGATCAGTTTTGTGAATTCTTGTATGTTTCCAATGTGTTTCTATTTATGTAATTTCGGACCGTTTCACAATGTGATTGCATGCCCGTCTGACTTCGTCTGCGACTGTCTGTATATCTGTCTGCCTGTCGTCATCAAACATGCATGCACGGGTATGAGCGAGTATGATAATAATATGCATGACGATATTCAGATATCACCTGCAGACAGAGTGCGAGTCAATGTATACATGTACAACTCTGTCTGTTTGTTTGTTTGTTTGTTTGTTTGTGTGTCTGTATATCTCGACTGGCCTGTTCTATGGTTCAACCATCTTAAATGTCTTGTCGTGTCTCTCTCCAATCCCACTTCTTCCCTCCAATCCCACTTCTTCCCTCCAATCCCACTTCTTCCCTCCAATCCCACTTCTTCCCTCTAATCCCACTTCTTCCCTCCAATCCCACTTCTTCTCTCCAATCGCACTTCTTCCATCTAATCCCACTTCTTCCCTCTAATCCCACTTCCTCGTCCTTTTTGTCAAGTCTAACCCATCACTCTCTTCATCCTTGGCCACCAGTCTCACTCTAATTGTGCATCATTTCCTTCAATCTCAGTGGCGTATCTGGGATCTCACAAATGGGAAGTCAAAGAGGAAGCCAAAGGGACCAAGCTTATTTACCATGTAACGGAAAATATGGTAAAAAATGAGCCAAAGGGGGGCTATGGCCCAATGCCTCCCCCTAAATACGCCACTGATCCCCCCACACACACCTGCATTTCCGTCCAGTCCCATTCTAATTGTACTGATAATTTCCCCTTTCCCTGCACTCTCTTCACGAACATTTCCCTGCACTCCCGTCCTTTCCCAGTGTTTGCCCGTTCACACTCCCCTCATCATTCCTTCCACTCCCATTTCACCGTCCGTGTACATTTCACCGTTCGTTCGTCCCAATTAGTTCCCTCCAAACCCGCCCTCTTCGTCATAATTTCCATACCACCCTCGAAATATTCCCAACTTTTTGGTCACCTCCCACTCCATCATTTACTATATTTCCCACTCTTCCCACCGTCCCCCTAGTGCCACCCCGTCCTTCCCCTCTCCCGGCAAGGATGCCTACAACCCGTCCAGTTCAGCGAAATATTTCAAGTGTCGTCTGCTAGACGCGCGGCCGTCACAACCGGCGACAATGATCCCGCGTCGCCCGGGCAGCGAGACCACTGTGACAGCGCGTTGACAGACACCCACATTTGTCGCCCTCTGTCCCTTTCTTCCCGTCTCTCGTTCCGTCTCGTACTCCCCCTCTCTCGTTTACTGGACGTTCGACAACGTAGGCTGGCTGCGCGGGGCTTATCGTGACCAAAAACCGGGTTCGCCCTTGAATTGTATATAAAGCAGGATGTTGGAACATGTCTACAATATGAACACATTAAAGGGGGCATCTTAGGGGTCATGTAAACACATTTTAAAACAAATCGAACAGTCGCACATAAACTGCACAAACGGCTTATGTTGCCGCATATAATATGCGACGTTGGACCCGCTTCACCTTACACCAAAGTAAAGACAAACAGAGCAAAGTGCCTGTTTAACCAGTAGACGTTAGTCTTCCATGTGCGTGTGTTCAGTTGTTGATAACACTATGTTAAAGTCAGTATACATTTTGTTATTACTTATTTTATGTGTTTGCCTTTTTCAAGCAGTCTTTTTATAATATATAGTTTTTGAATAGTTTCTAACCTAGGACGTACGCATATAATTTTAGCAAATGCACATTTTATTTAATCTAATGATGGCAGATAAAAAATATTATTACTATTATCATTAAGTGGGCGTTGCCTTAGATTACCCTATACATCTATGATACCAATGTAATATTTCGAAATGTGTACATACATGAAAGCACCGAAACAGCTCATTAAATTACGTCTCGCTGTTTCTATTCCTCAAACATTAATTTTGCGACTCCTGCAGCACCTGTGATAGCTGGTAACACTGTAGATTATAACAATTATTACTATTGGCCCCAAGCCAATTGGCTAACAAGATTTAACAAGGTTGAACATTATTGCCATCCAAGGCCCATGACAAGTTGACAAGGAAAGGAAGCCACTGGCTTATCGAGAGTCCAACAATGTTTCATATATGTGTAACTCTCCGTCTAAGATATGTGTCAATTTTGTTTTTAAACATATTTACGCTGCTAGCATTTAAATAATCTGTAAATAATTTGTTCCATTAATTGATTGTCGTCTGTGAGAACGAGCACTTCCTGATATCCAATTTGAATCTACACTGATCTTTGGCTGATGTTGCATCGTGTCCTCGAGTTCTACTATCTTTCTTGAATGAGAAAAATAGTTCTGTCAATATTTTCATCCCCATTGAAT
This sequence comes from Lamellibrachia satsuma, assembly GCA_033239005.1. Classification (NCBI taxonomy): domain Eukaryota; kingdom Metazoa; phylum Annelida; class Polychaeta; order Sabellida; family Siboglinidae; genus Lamellibrachia; species Lamellibrachia satsuma. The sequence continues at coordinate 4,098,808 of BSQZ01000040.1, forward strand.
ATCTTAAAAACTTCAATTTAATCTCCTCTTAACCCCCTTGTCTCTGGGGTTGTTAACCCTCATTCTCTCAGTCGTTCTTCATAACTAAGGTGTCTCGGTTCTGGAATCATTTTAGTTGCTCTCCTATGTATTCTTTCAAGCGTATATATATCCTTCTTACAATATGGTCTCCATGCTTGTATACAGTACTCTAAATGTGGCCCAACTATTGTTTTAAACAGAGGTATAATTAACTTTGTTCCTTGTATGTTATATTTCTCCTAATCAACCCAAGCATTTGTCTATCCTTTTAGGCATACTTAATAACTAAGGTCTCTCAGTTCTGGAATCATTTTAGCTTCCTCCTCTGTATTCGTTCAAGCGTATGTATATCCTTCTTACGATATGGTCTCCAGGCTTGTATCAAGGCCCTGTCTCTTGCTTCCGGAGTGACGTGCAATGGTGTTGTGCCGAGTGATGTGGCCAAACCAGCAGAACTTACGTCGTTTCACCATTGCCAACAATGGCGCTTGCTTTCCACCAAGGGCTCTTGCTTTCCACCAAGGGTTCTTGCTTTCCACCAAGGGCTCTTGCTTTCCACCAAGGGTTCTTGCTTTCCACCAAGGGCTCTTGCTTTCCACCAAGGGCTCTTGCTTTCCACCAAGGGTTCTTGCTTTCCCCCAAGGGCTCTTGCTTTCCACCAAGGGCTCTTGCTTTCCACCAAGGGTTCTTGCTTTCCACCAAGGGCTCTTGCTTTCCACCAAGGGCTCTTGCTTTCCACCAAGGGTTCTTGCTTTCCCCCAAGGGCTCTTGCTTTCCACCAAGGGTTCTTGCTTTCCACCAAGGGCTCTTGCTTTCCACCAAGGGCTCTTGCTTTCCACCAAGGGCTCTTGCTTTCCACCAAGGGTTATTGCTTTCCACCAAGGGCTCTTGCTTACCACCGAGGGACTCCATTTGTTGTCTCACATATGCGTTTGCTTATGTTCAGTACACGAAATGCGAAGAGTCTCCTGAAGCATTTCTTTTCAAATGTGTGTACGTGTCTCTCAGTCTCTGCTGTCAGAGTCCAGCTCTCGCATCCGTAGAGGAGGTTGGATACAGTGAGTGCTCTGTAGAGCTTGAGCATGGTTTGGGAACTTATGTATCTGCTCTTCTAGATGATGTTAAGTCTTGACATAGCAGACATAGCCACTGCGATCCTTATTTTGATTTCCTTTATTGGGTGCCATCTTTGCTTAAGGTGGACCAAAGATATTCGAAAGAATCTACTTCCTCAAGGTACTGGCCGTTCATCACGATGTTATGGGAAGTGTACTGGTCGGTACTGTTGACAACTACTTTGCTTTTCTCTGAGCTGACTTTCATTCCACAAGCCCTTGCATTTTCTTCCAGTCTTGTAGTGAAGTATTGAAGTTCATTCTCGCTGCCTCCCACGTGATCAATATCGTCCGCAAAACGAAGATTAAAAATTGGGTTTCTATACCAATAGATATGGTAGTGTTACAGTCTTGGTGGTATCCTGCATGATGTTCTCGAGGAATATGTTGAAGAGAACACGCGAGAGTGGGCACCCCTGACGAACTCCAACAGTTATCCCGAAAAGTTCTCCAAGTTAGCTGTTTAGAAGTGCAGCACTGTTTGAGTTGGCGTACAGTGCCTGTATGATTTGTATATGATTTTCGTCGTTGTTGTAGTTTCTCGTGACTTGCCATAAGCCTTCGTGCCAGAAACTGTCAAACCCCTAGCTGAAGTCAATGAAATTGTGGATCAGGTCTTTTTGGTAAAGCAGATGTTTTTCTATGATCAGTCTTGCATTGAAGATATGCTCAGTGAAGCTTCTCCCGGCCCTAAATCCTGCCTGTTCTTCAGCCAGTATTTCTTCGGTCTGTTCAATATGAAACTCGTAGTAGGATTTTGCTCTGGTGAATGATGAGGCTGATGGTTCTGTATTTTTTGCATAATCTTAGATTTCCCTTTTTGGGCGAGTGGAATGATCATGGATTGAGTCCATTCTCTGGGCCATTCCGTTGTTTTCCAGATCAGTGTAGTAAGGATCCTTATATAATTTTAGGGCCGCTGTGTCTGAGCAGCTCTGCTTTCAGTGTACGCAATGCCTCCTTTATTTTAATCAACACTGTTGGTTTAACTCTTCAGTGGGCTGGTATCTGGTTTCAGTTCGTAACTGTAGAGCTCTTGGCAGTACTCAGTCCATCGTGTAAGAACGGCCGCGTTATCAGTTAGCAGGGAGCCGTTGTTATCTTCTATAACTGTAGCCTTGCGTTGTTGTTTTCTTGTTAGCTTCTTCGGTGTATCAAAGGCTTTCTTGCTGTTACACTCTGTTATGCCTTTCTCAATGTTGTCACATTACTCTGATATCCATTCTTCGTTTGCTGCATCAGCTTCTTTCTGATGGTGCGATTGATTCCACCCCTGAAATAACAGAACAATACCGCGCTCTCAATCAAGCGATTATACGGTGTTCTAGATGATGCATAACTATTGCTTCATGCATAGGTATGATTAACTCTTTTTATATGTTATATGTGTCCCATTCAACCCAAGAATTTGATTACTCTTTGAAGCAATAATACCACACTGCTCTGAAACTTTCATATCAGCACTTATTGTTGCTCATATGTCCGTTTCTTTTATGGTAGTACCTAAAACCGTTTTTCCCATTTTATAGTTTACATCCAAGTTCCCGTGTCCCGTGTGTAGGCATTTACATTACCAAAAATTTAATAACATCTGCCATTTTTTTATACAATTTAAATAATTTGTCTTGATCGTTTGGTAAATGTGGTTCATCACCATAATGTTTACCTTTTTAAACAATGTTGTGTCTTACACACATTTCAGTACGTTGCTTGTTATAGTATCGTCCAGGCCATTATATATATAAATTATAAAGGTCCTACTTTTCTATCCAGTCGATTATGCTATCCCGGATACCATGAGCTTTTAATTTAAGTAGCAATCTTTGATATGACACTTTGTTGAAAGCTTTCTGAAAAGTAGATATCATCTACAGGTGATCCCTCGTCTATCCACTTAGTGATTTCTTCAAAAAAAAAAACATATTTGTTAAGCATGATCTCGCTTTTATGAATCCATGTTGCGATGGATTTAATAAAATATGAGTAACAAGGAAGTCCACCGTATGGTCTTTAATTAACCTTTCTAATAATTTACAAATAACTGATATTTGTTTTCTTTCCATTCAAAAGGAATAACTCCCTCTTGTAATGACAAGTTGAACACTCTTGCAAGTGGTATACTAAATTGTTCTACTGTTTCCGTTAGTAGTTTTGGAGGAATTCCATCCACTCCAGGTGATTTAGTATCTTTCACTGCCTTTATTTTCTTAGCTACTATTTCTGGAGTTACAATTAACTGCCCTAAATAGTCCGATTTACCCTCCTGAAATTTAGCATCTGAAACTGGTAATGAATCTTCTCTGGTAAACACTGAACTGAAGTATCCACTTAAGTCTTCCGCCATTAAAAAAAACCTTGTGATATTATATTTCCAGCACTGTCTTCTAGTGGTCCAACCTTGTCTCGTACGTTCTGTTTACTCCTGACATATGCATAACAACTCTTGCTGTCATTTTTTATGTTACATGCTAATATTTGCTCATAGCTTCTTTTCGATTTTCTAATTTCAGTCGTAGCTGCATTAAGTGCCTGTTTGTAATTTGTAGTCTTCGTCCTTTCTGGTACGCCTATAAACCCTCCACATATTTTTCTAATAGTTTCTTTTGACAATGTTTCTTTCTAGGCCGTTTACCTAGTTTTTCCTTCAAGGGAACACATTGTTCAATGATACTCTCAATTTCATATTTTAGAATGTTCCAACATTCAACTGCTGTCTTATTCCACAGCATGTTATTCCAATTTAGTTTTGTTAGGATATTTGCTCAATCTTTATATTTGTGGAAGTTTCTCCTGTATTTATTTTTTACTTTCTGGTTTTACTTTGATGTGAAAACGTATTTGATTATGATCATTTTTGCCCAATTGTTCAGTTGTCGTCTCGGCGATGTTGTTGGAAAAAACATCTAGTTCTTCCGTTTCCATAAATACTTTCTTTGCTTAAACAAATTCTCAAGCAAGACATGATACGTACATTGCACTCTGCTTGACAGAATCGCGGATGCCAGAATCAACCGTTAAGTATACTATACGTAGCGTTATTGAAATGTATAGGCTGGTGCGGATTCAGTCCTTATTCCCGCCTTATCAACATGATTCCGAGCGACTGTTCAGAGTACTTTACACTTCACCCCCGACAGACCTCTTCATTCCAATGCCAACTTGACTTCTCAGGGAAGCATTCAGCCTTGTTGTAATTACTGCGCAAAAAAATCTTCTTTCAAATATCCGCCACTGCCTATAGACAGGTAATCGTTTATATAACTGACTGAACTGGAACAATGTGGAGTGAGTGGAATTGCCCAAGTTTCGAAATAGCAGCAAGAGGATTTGAAGCCAGATTCTCTTGATTTAGAGTCCGGTGTTCTAACCACTACGCCACACAGAACCAGCCACTTAACATCATGACATTGCTTTGGCTCAATTTGATTATGTTAAGCCGAGTCCACTGTATTACAAAAATCGTATTCCTTGTGTCAACAGGTAAGCTTTAGAACAAACCCAAATACGTCTAGACAGTTGCGCCCTCTGTCGAATATCAATCCAGCAATACTAACAAAACAGATCGTGTTGGTTCACTATGAAAGGGCATCATCAATTACGTTAACGAAATGGAAAGCGATCATTAAAGTTCATTCCAAATTCATTCAAATGTGTCACACCTCGCATGACGACACAATCAAATGAAATGATTGAAATGCTGACTAGCTTTTTCACCCATACACACATGCACGCACGCACGCACGCACGCACGCACACAAAAGAGGGTAAAAGATAACAAACATCACCTGTGTTACCACATCTCATATATATCCTAATTACATATTTTAACACATGTTGTATAGGATTTTATTGTGACAACAAAACAATATACCTTGTAATATGGAAATATTGTATAAGCGATGCAACAAATATATATAAAAAAGTGCATTGTGCATTGGGTTTGTTGAATATAAAATACAGTGTATACAGTGTAACGTATGATAGTGTAAATATACCTGGAATAGAACACACAGATCAATCAATCAATCAATCTGGGAAATGACCCTACTGTAAAAATAAATGAATACATTTCATCTGCTACAAACAATGTCTGACTGAATGATAAATGAATACATTTCACCTCCTACAAACAACGATGCCTTGTCTAGTAAACAGTTATTTCTAGGTCATATAAATTGTTCAATTCAGTCAATCAAGTTGAGAAAACCTCAGTTAAGTTCTAGTGTCATCCTCTCTACTGTGATCAGAAATCAAAGTTCACAGAGACGTATAAAAAGTCTATTTTTTAAAACAAAATCGTTTTCTCAGAATTTCATTTTCTTCTTCTTCTTCTTTGCCTCCATCTTGTTCTCCTCCTCTGCCAGATGCCTTCTGAGTTCTTCTCTGCGAGCTAGCTCTGCCTCCTGTCAACAACCAATCACAATCAACTTGACAGATGCTTCGCCTTGATAAGGGTAAGATAAAGATAAAGAAATACTGTGGTATCTAGTCCGGGATTGCACAAAGTGCATTGCACTTCACTCTGTATAAAAATTTTTCAAGTGAAACAAATTCAATTCCTCTGGGAAACATTCAGCATATTCAGCACACAAACTGTACTTTAAATATGAAAAACAGAAAGAATGCATACGCCTAGCACGAAACGATTACTTTACCGGAACTAGTTAATTAGTATAATATATAAAATTGCTTCTGCTAATAGTGTAACTATTGGCAACACCTCCTGTGACACTGAATATTCTGCTTCATGCACCTAACTTTATATCAGCTCCTAGCCTCTTACCTTCACAGGGGATGGGTCAGCACTGCTTCCTCGGGAGTTCCCACCTGACTTCCGCGGACTCTTTCCTGGGCTCTTCCTGGGAGATTTTCTCGGACTCTCTCCCACAGATGTTCCCTGGGCCGATTGGAGGGATGGAGGGATGCGATTGAGCCAGGACTGGCCTGTTTCCGTTGTTCGTAGCTCACCAGCATCAACTGTTTCATCTTCTTCGGAACTGTCATTCTCATTGTCGGATTCTGCAATTGTAAACATCATCGGTATTTGTGAAAATGTTCATCATCAGGTTGGTAGAGAATAATTAAGTAAAGATATTCCTCTAATCGCAGCTACTGTGATTTATTTACTCAACGTTTCGGCTACGATCAATAGCCTTCAACAGGAACTGAATTCTGGGATGACTAGTTCTTCTTCTGCTCACCAGTTGACTTGGCAAGCAGGCCGTCCCAGACGTGGCTGAGTCTGTATCCCCCTTCGTCTCAAATCATTAAGGCTATCGACAGTAGCCGAAACGTTGAGTAAGTAAATCTCAATATTTATGATTACCTCACCATCAGTTTGACAACTGGAGACTGGACACATTCCTATTCAAATGTCTAAGGAGCTTCCTGAAAGTTAGATGGCTGAATGTTGAGTCAAATAAAGATATTCTGAATAAAATCAGAAGACCACCGTAGAGGTCAGGATAAGAAGATGAAATTGGACAGGACAAGAAAGACGACAGCCACTGCCCGATGGTTTTGACATGGACACCGGAAGGGAAACAGAAAGTGGGTCACCCATAAACAACCTGGTGAAAAACGTAGAAAAAGAAAGACAAGAACTGGGATGGAAGACATGGACTGATGCAAAACTGGTGGCAAAAGACAGAACTTGAGAATGAGCACTGTAGCCTCATGGGCCATGAAGCTCAAAGATGGTAAGTGAGGTACAATAAACATTCTCACTTGTGGTTGGGTCCAGTTGCATATTTGTAATTGAAACTAATTACATTTAAAATGTTGTTAAAGTGTAAATGATTACATGTAAATGTTGTAATTGTAATATTCTGGTTTTGACAATGATGCAATATTATGTGTCATTGTAATCGCTTCATTTCTTGTAGTTGCAACAATTACAATTTGTTTTACGTAATAACAGTACTTTTTTGTTTCATGAACTGTGTATATTTAACAATAGTTGCCAGAGAGGATATTTACCTTGTGACTGTGCATCGTGACTTAACCAGGCCTGTTTGACGGCAATGTCCTTGTACAATCGCTGTCCATCCTTGTTGAAGGCTTCACCACATGACAGGTGCATCATGTCTGTGAAACCCTGGCAGAAAACAGACATCATAATCAATATTTTATGACATGGAAGTTGCTGTTGCAAGTCATCTGGCTCATCGTGAATCACGTTCATTGATGTTCATACCTGTACTGTGTGATAGTGTTCATATCCCGCCTCTGGCTCATCGTGAATCACGTTCATTGATGTTCATACCTGTACTGTGTGATACTGTTCATATCCCGCCTCTGGCCCATCGTGAATCATGTTAATTGATGTTCATATCTGTAGTGTATGATAATGTTCATATCCCGCCTCTGGCCCATCGTGAATCATGTTAATTGATGTTCATATCTGTAGTGTATGATAATGTTCATATCCCGCCTCTGGCCCATCGTGAATCATGTTAATTGATGTTCATATCTGTAGTGTATGATAATGTTCATATCCCGCCTCTGGCCCATCGTGAATCATGTTAATTGATGTTCATATCTGTAGTGTATGATAATGTTCATATCCCACCTCTGGCACATCGTGAATCATGTTAATTGATGTTCATATCTGTAGTGTATGATAATGTTCATATCCTGCCTCTGGCCCATCGTGAATCATGTTAATTGATGTTCATATCTGTAGTGTATGATAATGTTCATATCCCGCCTCTGGCACATCGTGAATCATGTTCATTGATATTCATATCTGTAGTGTGTGATAATGTTCATATCCCACCTGTAAAACATTGTGAATCATGTTTATTAATGTTAATATCTGTAGTGTGTGATAATGTTCATATCCCGTCTCTAGCCCACCATGAATCATGTTCGTTAATGTTCGTATCTGTAGTATGTGATAATAATATTATGTGTAGTGTGCAATAATGTTTATATCTCGCTTCTAACACATTGTGGATCATGTTCGTTAATGCTCATATATGTAGTGCATGATAATATCATATCTGTAGCGTGTGATAATGTTCATATCTCTAGCCCATCATGAATCATGTTTGTCAATGTTCATATCTGTTGTGTGTGAATGGCTTAAGTAATATGTGCAGCCAGTTTAATAACAGAGTTTGTGCTTTCTTGAAATCACCAAAAATATTTACTTTGATTGTTAAATTGGGCAACTTATGAAAATAAGAATAGCCCCATGGAGTAGTATATAGTAAGAATAGCCGCATTGCATAGTATATAGTAAGAATAGCTGCATGGCATAGTATATAATAAGTAAGAATAGCCGCCTGGAGTAGTATATAATAAGAATAACTGCATGGCGTAGTATATAGTAAGAATAGCCGCATGGCATACTATATAGTAAGAACAGCCGCATGGTGTAGTATATACTAAGAATAGCTGCATGGCATACTATATAGTAAGAATAGACACACGACGTAATATATAGTAAGAATAGCCACACAGCGTAGTATATAGTAATAATAGCCGCATAGTGTAGTATATAATAAGAATAGCCTCATGGCATAGTATATAGTATGAATAGCCTCATGGCGTAGTCTATAGAGGTGGGCCACTTTGCTCTTTTTTGCTGAATTTTGGTTCGACCAAACTAAAATTTATTTTATAATTTGTCTTATGATTTCATCAAAACACATTTGCACATACGAGCTAGCATGTCATAGTAGATACTAAATAGGTCTTTTTTTTTCAAGAAATGAATCAGAAACAAGTCAAAAGAAATTGAATGCCTATTAGACCACCTAAAAATATATGATCACTTATTTCTAGTCACCAAAGTATTTGTGTTAATATTGAACAATTAGACAGACAACGAAAATTTAATGATATTGGAATTTCGACAATATGAATAGTGCCATAAGTGGTCTTATTAGTGGTACAGAGCCTGTATTAATGAATGAACATCCTAAGACAATCAGCAGTGGGTAAAACATGTCTACTTAGAATGCACATGTGTACAATAAGACAAACAAACAGACAAATACTTGCATATACACTTGTCTCTGTCCTGTGTCATATTGGGGGGGTATTGGGGCATGGCCCACCTTTGTCTTAAATTTGTTTGTTTTTTAATTTGTTGTTGCGCCCCTACATGGTAGTGTGGTAAAGTAATGGGTGACTAAGCTCGCCCCTCCCCCCGTGAGAACTTAGTAACCCCACTGTCCATGTCTGAAATGGACAACTGTGCATCCAAGAAATAGTGTCCCCACAAATGAGGTTTCTGCTAGTTGGAGGGAGTTGTATATTGAAATCATGTAATCTCTGCACCCACTATAAAATGTCTACATAAGAGAGGTGTCCACTGGTTATGCTTGGTATGTTCGTTAAAGAGAGGGACCACAGTAAACAGGTGTACAGTAGAACACACACTGGCATGCATTGTCAGTGTAGATAAATAAGTGACATGTTCACCTTTGATGCTACCATACCATCCTTGAAGGCTGACTTGTCGAACAGTGGAGTTTCCAAGTGCTCTGATAATAAAGACATCGATTTATTGCACACAGCATGGCAGTTGACAGAGGCCTTGTTACTGGGCAGAGAAACACTTTCTTATGGATTTCCTTCACAATTTTACAACTTTCAATGTTTATTTGCATCATGTTTACATAATGTCATTGAGGATGATGGTCTTAAATGTATGCAATGTAACAACCGTTGTTGCAGTTACGTCATATCAAACAACAAAATACATATTACTTTTACATGAATGGTAAATGCATCAACAATTAAAAATATTATCACTAGCATATACCTTTGGTTGTAAGACATTTAACTTTTATTGCAATGTTGAATTAAAATACTTACTTCTTGAAACTCGAACACCCTGAGATTTTAAGTCACCAATTTCCTTGTCCTTATTAGCTAGAAGTTTGAACAATTCGTCTTGTTGACGATGCAGCTCCTTCACCATTGTGACCAGAGGTTGGATGAGGTGCCCTGAAACCTGCACATGTAAGATAGCAGTGACACAGGTGAACATATTGTACAGTCACTGGAGAACTAATGATGAGACAACTTACACAATTAAATGAGTGAAAACTCGATATGTGTGGGCAACCTTAAAGAAATCTACGTTCATAATGTAGCATAAGTGTATTTGTCGCTGTACCATGTCAGTGCCTGCGGGTGCACACTGGAACTGCCAGCTGAAGCGTAGCCCAGCAAGCAGTGTCGTAATCGAGACAGTGATGCCATCTGTCGTTTCCATGCCATCTCCATTTTCTGTTGGATGCAACAGGGAGAAATCTGTTCCTTCCTTCTCCCCACCCAAACTGTCTTCAATGTGTTCCAGTAGCTTGCTTAGTGGAGCTTCCACACTCGGGTTCAAGTTCTGAAACAAGATGCATAAAACAGGTTTCAACCGAATCCACTATATGGTATATAAATACCCTGTATAGGAGATGATACGTTGATTTTTTTTTACTGGATTTGAAATATTAATGAGTCCAGCAGTACACACTTAATCTGTGGCTATCGGCTTGTTTTACGAAGACATAACGCCACATCGTAATGTAACTAGTTTTAGAGTTGGGGTAATTTTCTTTCTCTCTTTATATTACTGTAGTGTAGATGCCCTGAGAATCTAGGAATAAACTCTACGTGAGGAATAGCGTGTGGAGTGAGCACTTTTCCAGTGATTAAAAAGCTGCAGTGTTAACTTACGTTAACAGTTAAAAACAAAATAAAAAAATGATAATCATAATGTTGTATAATGGTCAATGCTAATCATTATGACAAAATTATGTTTTTATCAAAGCAAACAATTTTAGTAGGCCTACTATTAATTTAGTTGTCGTATATTTAAAAAGGAATTGAAATATTTTAACGCAGATTCTCGGAGTGATTCCTTGTATTTTATGAGATTATTAATTTCGGTAGCATTATTATGCAATGCCAGTGTTGCTAAATGGCAGATTTCCAAATCGGAAACTAACTGACATAAACTTCCGTATCAGCACAAGCTGATACTGGTAACCATATTGTTAATCACTTATTATCGCCCAACACAGGGACCGGGTAAAACGCTTCTGGTAGTTAAGATTAACTAACTGTAACATAAAACCGCACAAAACAAATGCACTAATCACTCCTCAGTGACACCCACCTTCGTTCTATGAATTACTTCAGCTCCTTCTACGTGTTCGTACCAAGCATGTGTAAAGTTTGTGATCAGTATCTCGTAAGAAGTGTCGGTAAACAAATATTTAACCAAATACGTGGTATTATTTATTGAAAGTGGCTTCCACGATTTCGTTTTTAAGTTAGGTTTCCAAGTTCGTCTCCATTCTATTTCAGCCATCATTGCTTTCCTTGTCGCAGAAATGTATTCAGGTTGTACAAATTCTGTACTTCCTTGTCCTTGAGGCTTGGATGATATTTGAGCAGTAGTGACGCTTAGGTCCTTCCCGGTCCACCTGGCGGCACCACTGCTATTTTAATGCGTTTACAATGCGTAAGATGGCACCTCTGTTTCTCGCCCTGGCTAGTGACATGACTCGAAACGCGTTTTTCCTTTCCTATGAAAACGGCTACGCTTGCCCCGAAATTGGGAGAGAAAGAGAGAAAGAGAGAGAGAGAGAGAGGGGGGGAGGGGGAGAGTGTGTGTGTCCTCTAATTTGCAGCCATCCAAAAACATGTCATCAGTAAGGCCTATCTACATACCCATATCGCATTCTTTTAGGCATTTTTCATAACTAATGTCTCTCCGTTGTAGAAAAACCTACGTAGGCCTATTCTTTCTATCGCATCCAAATCCTTCTGTCAACAAGATCTAAGCTCGGACGTGCTACGCAGTATTGTAAATTGCGGCTTCATTCCTTACTTTCCTTCCTTGGTAGTCCAGCGATTTCGACGTTGGTAATAATAATTATATCTCGCGCAGTCATATTTGTGGTGAGCACATCAACTATGGACGTGCAAAGCCTGTCACAATGGTTTGATGACAAACGTAACCTTGTGACAGTAGCTTCCAGATGGATACATCAGTTGTTCTCGCTGTTTGTAGACTCCTGGTGTCGATTGTCTTCGTGATGTTCTGTCAATCGCTGTTGTTTGTATATGTGAACATCTTTTTGCCTCCTCAAAAAAAAATCGCTTCTGGCATTGCTGCACAGTCTCCCACACTTTAAATAAACGGTGTAGTTGAAATATGTACGTGTTTGAAAACCACGTAGAGCTGGGATGCTATAATAATATAAAAAGGGAATAGCTAGTCAGGGTGGTTTTTTAAGACCCTGTCTTAGCAGACAAGGAAGGATAAAAGTGGCAAAATGTGTTTTGTCCGGTAGAAAATCACAATAACTAGTGGAAACTCTACAAACACAAAACAAATACTGGAATGGTTTTTGGCCGGGACGGTCAGAACTACTCAGTAGAAACTGATAAAGAGGTTTTTTTCCATTTTGGACGGCCAAAACCTGTTTTTTGCCGGAGCGGTTTTACTGCGGTAAAAACCGTGTTTACCACATGGTGAAAACTGCCAACCCTGTGACTGTGTAAGAGAAGAACTCAACTCGATAATTACATACCCCACTGCACGCATACCATCTCCGCGACTAGTCGCTACGTGGCAGCACTGATGTAAATTTACCTGTTAAGTAAATCGTGTCTTCATGCGAGGTAGTTGGCAGTGTCGACTGAGCCGCGTCCTTGGACGCTTCTGTCGTGATTTGTGTGATTGAGAGATGGAGTCCACAGCAGATTACACGTTTACCCCCTGAATTGGATAGTTTACACCCCTCGGCTTAGACACCAGGTAGAAAGGACCAAGTATTTTTAGTGGCTCTTCGGAAAAACACAGACAAAATAGGGTAAACGAAATTGCTCAAGTTTCGAACCTCGATCCTCGTGAATGACAGTCCGGCGTGATTGACAGTCCGGCGTGATTGACAGACCGGCGCTCTAACTGCCGTGGTACCGCCTCACACCCCTGGTGACGTGTGGTGGGAAGGACAGTGCTGTTAGTTTATTATGAACTTCTACAAGCTGAACATCAACGCAACATATTCTATGTAACTGCGAAGTTACATATGTTATCCCTGTGCAATTCTCGAATGGTTGGCATGCTAACGCACTCGAGCCCATCTCTGTTTTATCTGGTGCATTGAGAGGGCCGGAATACAGGCAATAATTATATGGACACATGGACACCAGTTGGGTTATCATTCTGAATGATCCGTAAACAACACGTGTGCGTGTGTACGTGCGTGTACATGCGTGAGTACAACAGTGTATGATATAATATGGATTACATCATAGTATATTTAATATGTTAACACGAAAGTACTGAATGCAAGATAAGTGTTTAAAAAAAAAATAAACCCAACACGTTTTCACGTTTGTCATTATACGAAATAAAAAATCGTTTATGTTACGTCTGCTTAAGCTATGCACTGCAACTATTACAGACTGAATTTGACCCCACTTCGTTCACGCACAACTCATTATGTGTGTACCTTAGTCGGAATGTTACGTCCCGGGCGCAATACTCGGGGTATCACATACTGCTGTACTGCATAACTCAATGTTTAGCATTGCGAACTATTTGCACTATTGTTTTGAAATTTGCAACACAGTATTGCAGTTATTTGCAATACTTTCGAAAGTATTGCAGTATAGCAATATGTGTGGTTTATTATTTTCAATATTAATAAAATAGATATTCTCTCCCCTCCCCGAGAATCCATCAAAGTATACGTGGTGAACATAAAATAAACACTTCTTATATAACATATTGTTTTATTATTGTAAAGTATTTTATTGTTGTTATTAAATATTGCAATTATATACTATATTATATCCTATATTATACAGCGGAAAAATAATGCTAAAGTTTTCGTAATACTGGATTGCAGTACGTTTTAAAAAGTAGTGCAAGGGTTGTGCCTATCCCTGGTTATATCCAGTGGTGGATTAAACTTGTTGTTGGTGGTGGGGGGGTCTTAGTCAGTCGTAGTCATATGTCGTTCTACTCACGAACCGAGGGGGGACGACACACGAGTCGTTCTACTTCAGAAGGGTTAATATTAGCCGGCTGCTAGTACTTCAGTCTTTACATTGACACAAGTTCCGAAGTAGGCCTATACACGTTGTCCTATATATGCTGTACAGTAATATTTGCAACGAACACAATGGCAGGGGGGTCTAAGACTCCCCCTCCATGGCTTAGGGGGTCTTGAGACCCCTAAGACCCCCCCGGATCCGCTCCTGGTGTCTACCTATCTTCCTAAAGTATATTGCCAACAAATTAAACAATGCTGCGCTCGCGCTGTGAAATTTGATGATGCGGTGTATGGACTGTGTCCCGGGACTTACTGTTGAGCTCACACGTAAACAAGTTGTATTGAGTACGCCGAGGTGCACACCTTTCTAGCGGCACGGCATGGAACAATCAAGGTATTTCTGCAGGGATCGTCTGGGCTGTTTCCTTGGCTGCGGGTTATTTACGGGAAGTCCTCCCTTGAAACCAACAACTGTTGTATCTTTGGGTAATAAAAGAAAATATGGACACATAACTGCTACACCATATATATTTAAAGGGACAGCGAGTGGACGCTTAGCACGTCACTTCGGTCCAGAGCAATTTGGTTCGGTTAAACAGCTGATTCTCTAAAGCGGCGCATTTTAATAAAGCAAGAACTGGGAATGGCTGCGTCCCGGCCAACATATTTGATTCTACTAAGCGGCTGATTCTGTTATCCGTGACAGTTTGATAGTTGTTATCATAAAATAGTGTTATATAGTATAAACCAGATTTGTTTTACTGCTGAGACATGTTTTAATGAACCACGAGTTGACCGCTATCTGTGTATAAATAGCGTCCTGGTCATTCAGCGCGCAATGTACACACGATAGTCCAGTCGAAATACTCAAACTGAACAGATAACTGTCATATGACCGTTTGACGCCTTCGAGGTGTTGGCCAGTATTTTACACATGACAAGACATACAATTAAAGTTGTATTTCATTAAAACATCCCGCACGACTATTAATCATGGCGAGAAGGCGGGGCAGACCACAACGTAAAGTCCCCATGAAAGTGCGCCCTGCGTGTGATGTGTGACTTCGTAGAAATCCTTTGTGTCGGAGAAGTGAGTTAAGTTACTACGATCTGTTCTGCCGCATTGTATCTAGCAACGGATGACAATGGGCGGGCCCTGAACGCTCGTGTGGCAGGTATTATATACTGTAATATCGAACGCACCGACAGCTCAGAAACAGTCACCGAGATGTGTCGAAATTGAGGGTTATTAGTTGTTGGATTTCTCTCTGTCCAGTATTTCATTTTCCTACATTTCACACAGTATGTCAGTTAATTAACGTTTAATGCAGTTCAGTGATGGTCTTTCATCGTTCGTGTTCTTCGACACTTGGTCACCGTTCGTGTCCTGCGACACCAGATCACGTGTCCTGCGATGGTTGATCACCGTTCGTGTCCTAAGATGGTTGGTCACTGTTCGTGTCCTGCGATTGTCGTGTCCTGTGATAGTCGGTCATCGTTCGTGTTCTGTCACCTGGTCACCGTTCGTGCGATTGTCGGTCACCGTTCGTGTCCTGCGATTGTCCTGCCGTCCTGCCATCCTGTCGACCTGCTGCGACGTCGTCCTGCCGACGTATCATCATGCCGTCATGTCGTCATGTCGTCCTTCCTTCTTGTCGTCCGGTCGTCCTGCCGTCCTGTCGTCCTTTCGTTCTGTCGTCCTGTCGTCCTGTCGTTCTACCGTTATGTCACCATATCGTTATATCGTCCTGTCGTCCTGCCGTCGTCACGATACTGTGAGTGTCTTTGCGAGCCATGTACTCGTGTGTCGGTTGGTCGTTTGTTTGAGCAGGCACAGGTGAGAGTGAGAACGGGCTAACGTCACGCCATCCCGCCATTCCCGCCATCCCGCGACAGGTGCGGCTATTCCCCCGAGACACGCGATCGTGCCGGGTATCCGAGACAGGTGCTGCGATAAGGTGTGGTTTACACGAATGTTCTCACGGTCGCCCCGCACATATGGCGTGAATATGTGACGAACAAATTCACGTGACAAAAACACAAAGACCTTCTATTCACATACGTGTATCTGTCTTATCGTCTTATCGTAGTGATACTTATTAATGCGTGTAGATCACATAATATTGTCATCAAACGGTTTATGCGTCAATGTAACAAACACGCATTGTCATCAGTATGACCGAGAGTTGACATCAAACAATGTCCTTTTGTATTTACGGGTGGCGTATACTAGGTACGGGTTCAGTGCGATTCTCGGCGAGTCGACAGCTAATTTATTACATCTCGCATTACAATGGCAAGGGGGGGGGGCGGACGATGTTGCAGACAATGTATCATGACCAGAGAAGCCGATAGAGCGAGGCAAATAAAACCGACAGGAACATATCAGATTGGGAGACGTTCGCGCGTACTTCAAAGGACGTGATTTAGCCCAACGTAAACCGCAGTGACTTTGCGAATCGTACAGCGAGCGAAGTGCCAAGGGAATGGTTTTAACATATTTGTTACACAGTTTGAAATGCATTATTGACTTCATTGTTTTCGTTGGCTTATACGCCAGTTGGCACACAGGTCGTGCGCTAAAATTAACAAGTGAACACTAATTAACAGGTGAACACTAATTAATAAGTGAAAGTGTTTATTAATTTTTTTCAAAAGGGCGAACGGATGGAATGATAGACAGACCAAAGAGCACTTATTTATACGCACGCACGCACGCACGCACGCACGCACGCACGCACGCACGCACGCACGCACGCACGCACGCACGCGCTCATAGATGCACGGAAGTACGAGATTTTAATAAACTGCTCAACATAGACACAGTTAACCCCGAGCGACATCAATCACCACCACCCCGGCCAGGGTGTCGCGTGGGCCGGTGGGGGGTCTCCACCTCACCGTAAAGAGTCCCCATCGCCCGGGGGCTGCGTCCACGCCTGGGCGCGCGGCGACAGTGGCCGAACACCGGTTATCGGTCTACACGCTCCGACGACGCAAAATAGATCCTGGGCCGATTAGACGCTGGATAGCACGCGGCAGCCGTCGACACTGAGCAGCGGCCGACAGCGGCGACGGACGCGGCGAAGAAGGCGGCTGCCGTGAACGAGAGAGCGGCACTGAAGAGTGCCGTGGTTGGGGCGGTTGGCTTCTATGGTTGGGGCACACACCGTCTGGCTCATTGGCTCACTGCGCTGAGGCGGCGTGCCGACGACGCGATAGCCGCCGCTCACGCAAACGTCGATGAGTGTTTTACGCCGCAACGAGGAAGTCGGCTCTTCGGTTCAGGAAGCGGCTGAGAGGCGTTCGAAGGATACAGCGTTCGAAGGATACAGCGGACGCCGGGTTGTAGGCGCACGGCTCGAGTGGTGCTGTCAGCGGTCGAGATGTTCCCGACACATCTATCCGGCAACTGTCGTTTTGATTTACGCGACACCACATGTGACTGCGGAGTATAGGCTTGACGGAAGAACGCTCCGTTTGTTTTTAGAGACAAAGGGTTCGCATGTTCGTCCGTTGGATATATGACGACAGAAACGTGTAATATGGCAATAGTTCGACAGAAGTCTAGACACGAGCTGTAGCACTTAAGGAAACACAGTGGATAATCGAGCACGTTTTCTGTTATACGACGGCAGTTGAGAGTTTTTGCGTTTGCGGATAATCCGGTCGGTATATACGATACGAGAATGTGAAGTTGTTATGAAATGAGGATACGACGGTTGTTACGCAGGAGAATATATGTTGACTGCAGCTACACATTAAGGGATGAAGACATGCAACTAGGCAGAATAATGTATGTGTGCAAAATAAAGCACTGTTCGGAACTACAATGAAGATTTTTGCACAAATCATGATTTGTGTTAAAATATATAATTGACAACTAGCCGAAATCTTAAAATAGTAAAAAAAAGACTTGTCGTCACAAATATTTCACTGTGACAACCGCTGAAACAAGAAAACAGAAACACCAACAGCAACAGAAGCAGTAGCAACAACAGCATTAAAAGCAGCAGCAGCAACAGCATCATCAACAACAGCAACAGAAGCAGCAACGACAACAACAGCAGCGCGCGAGGTGTTCAGTGCCACAATGCGGTTGTCTACATCCGACAGAAGACGTCTCCTCAGCAGTTGGTGTTTCTTCGCGTTCCTCGGCGTCAAGTTCCCGGGCGTGTCTGCTTGCATCCTCCTCCTGAACGGCTGGGAGCCTCTGTCCCTGCGGGAGCGGGCCGTGCTGGCCGAGGTGGTGGTCGGTGCACGCACGCTGGCCACGTACAAAGAAGAACGCACGCCCGAGGCACGCACATACACAGCCACATTCCGAATATTCAGGTATGTGAGACGCGTGTCGAGTGGCTGCGGCCGGCTGCCGGGAAGTGTGGGGCACGAGGCAGACGGCGCGGGAAGTAGGACGACGACGACGACGACGTTGATTGACGAAAACGATGATTATTACTCTATCTGGTTTGGTATTACACCGCCGCTACCATAACTAAAGTAGTCATTGTCGTCGCAATCGTTTCTTCATACTCATCTTCGCCGTTGTCGTCGTCATCATCATCATCATCATAATCATCATCATCATCACCAACATCATCATCGTCATCCTCATCGTCATTGTCAACATCAACATGAACATCAACATCAACATCAACAACACCAACATCTTCAACATCAACATCAGCAACATCAACAACAGCATCAGCATCATCAACACCAACAGACACCCTTTCGGTGATTAAATCGAACCTCTACTGTATGCAATCACAATCAACATACCAAGAACGCGGTAACTCGTCACCGACACTGTTCATCTGCTCCGTGCAGCGTGCTGAAGGGCGGCGACCTGTTGGACACCATCGACCGGGAGCCGGGCAGCCGACGCAACGTGTTCAACGTGAGCAACTTCGGCGACAAGACGATGTGCTACGCCGACGTCGTGGACGGCGAGTCGTACCTTCTCTTCCTCACGCTGTTCGGCGGCCGACTGTCGGCCAAGTACGACGACTTGTTCGGGGCGGCCGCCGACTACGACGACGACAGCGAGGCGGAGATCCTGGCGGCCATCGGTGAGTAACTATGTTGTTGTTTATTTATTTTTTTCGTTGTAGTCGTTGTTGTCAACGTAGTCGTTGTCGTTGCTGCTGTTGTAACGTCGACGATAATGCCGACAAGGATGATGATGATATTAACGATGAAGATGGCAAAACAACCGCGACATCGGTAGTTGTTATGATGAGCACGTGACTATATGCAGCTAACAGTAGCAGCATCGATGATGACCGCAACGACATTGGTCATATTACATGTTATCATGGTGATTATAAATCGACGATAACGCCGATGACAATAATGAGAACATACAATGATAATAAAGACGATAAGGACGAATGTTATAGCAACTACAGTGATGATAACCTTATCAACAACGACGGTTTATAACGACGATACAATAATAAGAGGTAATGCTATGATAAAGAAGAATTAAGAATCTGACGTTGCTGATCGTGGGGCGAGTCAACATGAGACAGTAAAATAACTATAACGCGGAATAAAATTCCTGAATTAATGACAACATTTAGTCCCCAACAACATCCCCATAAGCACGTGTATCCCACAAGCACGGGTATCCCACAGACACGGGTATCCCACAAACACGGGTATCCCACAAACACGGGTATCCCACAAACACGGGTATCCCACAAGCACGGGTATCCCACAAACACGGGTATCCCACAAACACGGGTATCCCACAAGCACGGGTATCCCACAAACACAACACCGAACACAAAATGACACCCGTAATAAACGCCCTCCCAACATAAATGTTTATAATTATATTGTTTTATGGTGTGAAATAAAATTCGTTTTTATCGCTCAATAATATTTGAAAAGAGGCAACTTAACCTTAGTATCCATTTTCCACGTAATGTCACGCACCATGCGTTCCGTTAGGGGCTCTAAAAAGGGACCTAAAAACCTTGTTGAAACAGCATGTTGGCTTTATATTCGACAGTATCTCGGCGTTTCAACAATACAGCGTTGCATGATCAGATTACACTTGCAAGTTCACCGTCTATGTTGCCAACTAAAACATGATCATAACTGCTCGCAGTAACCTAATAACGTCCTTCTTTTTTGCCGTTATGTGACTTTCTGTCACGAACACTTCCCTAGACTTCAGTGTTTCGCAACACATCAAGACAACGAGTTTGTATTGATAATACGTGCGTGCCACTAAACAACGGAATCCGCGGGGTCGGCCCCTGAATCACAGGTAGGCGCGTGTTTTGTGTGTGCGACAGGTGCGATTTTTTTTATCAGTGCCGCTATTTAGATAGGCGTGGGACATTTAACGACGGCGACGGATTGAAATCGCTATCGCCGGCGAGCCCATTGTCGATACCCGACAAGACACGGGCTGTCAGCGCTGCCTGTAGGATATTCAATTGTCGCTTGACCCCGAGTGCGCCCTTATCGGCGTGCCATCCCTGTTGGAAAGCTTTGTTGTTTTTAGCGAGCTGCCGCCGGAGATGCTATACCGATGAAACAGCGACTCGTACGCGTTAGCAGATTGAAATCAAACTCCTCGGCCGATAGACGCGAAGCCGTTTAATTGGGCGATAAAGACGTCGCTCCCTCGCCCGATGAAAGCTGGCTGGAGAGCGGGTGCCCCGGGCGGCCGATAGGTCTACTTCTGCGTTATCCGAAATAGGTCCTAATTGTTTTTCGTTCGTCTTTATCTCCGGAGTAAGAGTATCTGCAAGTATCGCCTGCGAGGTATTTGGTTGTAAAAACAAAGTTATCCGAAGTGTTTTGTTAAACAGCTTACGGCAGTTATAGGTTTCCGACCCGTTTGTAGGCCTACTTCTAAATCTCGTAATATCATTAGTTAACACAGCAACTCAGAAATACCAGTTTGATTAGGTCAATATGTCATGGGTACTGATGTACTCAGCAGCCGTGGCTCGAGAAGATGCGTATAAAACTAATGTCGTCGAATCTCGTATTTGTCATTGGTATTAGTAAGACTTCTGGTGAACATTGATATTGAGAAACAAAAACAAATGTTGGTCATCATGTGACAAGTACAGTAGGGTATATAGTGACAAATACAGTGGGATATATAGTGACAACTACAGTAGGACATCGGGTGACAAGTACACTAGGACATATGGTGACAAATACTGTAGGACAACGGGTGACAAGTACAGTAGTATATCGGGTGACAAGTACAGTAGGACATCGGGTGACAAGTACAGTATGATATCGGGTGACAAGTACAGTAGTATATCGGGTGACAAGTACAGTAGGATATCGGGTGACAAGTACAGTAGTACATCGGGTGACAAGTACAGTAGGACATCGGGTGACAAGTACAGTAGTATATCGGGTGACAAGTACAGTAGGACATCGGGTGACAAGTACAGTAGTATATCGGGTGACAAGTACAGTAGTATATCGGGTGACAAGTACAGTAGGATATCGGGTGTGTGTGTGTGTGTGTGTGTGTGTGTGTGTGTGTGTGTGTGTGTGTGTGTGTGTGTGTGTGTGTGTGTGTGTGTGTGTGTATATATATATGTGTATATTATATATATATATATATATATATTATATATATATATATATATATATATATATATATATATATATATATATATATATATATATATATATATATATATATATATATATATATATATATATATATATATATATATATATATATATATATATATATATATATATATATATATATATATATATATATATATATATGTATATATATATATAAAAATATATATATATATATATATATATATATATATATATATATATATATATATACATATACAGGTATATATATACATATATAGGTATATATATATATATATATATATATATATATATATATATATATATATTAATGTCGGGTAACATAGCCATAGTAGTAGCTCTGTTCGCAGGGTGTGTTGTAAATTGGATAGACGACCAGTCTGGTGCAACAGGGCTTCCGATCCGGAAACGGGTACCTCTAGCAAGTGTACAGAGCAGATGACATGAAAATGAAGTCGAGTAATTGTCATTGCGACATCCGGACTGCGTTGTTGCTACTGCTACGAAGACGTTATCAGTGATCTGGAGCAACGGCGTAATATGTTTTAGTTGTATATTTTTGACCGCTTCTGTAGTGTTGTTAGTGTTGTTATTGACACTAACACAACAGTCGTCTCGTCATCATTGCAGTGTCTATGCGGCCAGACACTGTTGCTGGTGTTATCAATGTATACTCAACACCTTTCGGACAGTATTGCATTGTCTGAATTTGTATAAAATGACTTAACTGTCTGGACTAGGTGTTGTCGTCAGTGTCATCAGTGTGCTGTTGACATACAGATCAACCAGGCTAGAAATAGAAGAACGCCTGAAAGAATGTGGTTTAACAACTCTAGAGACAAGGAGGTTAAGAGGAGATCAGATTGAAGTTTTTAAGATATTGAATGGGTATGAAAATATTGAGAGAAATATGTTTTTCTCACTCAAGAAGGATAGCAGAACAGGAGGACATGAGGTAAAATTAATAAAGGATCAATGTAGATTGGACATCAGGAAGCACTCGTTCTCACAGAGGACAATAAATGAATGGAACAAATTGTCTACAGATTGTGTAACTGCTAGCAGCGTAAATATGTTTAAAAACAAGGTTGACACAAATCTCAGGAGGGCGGGTTATAAGTAGATGAACATTGTTGGACTCTCGATAAGCCAATGGCTTCCTTGTCCACTTGCCATCTGGGCCTTTGGCTTGGATGGCAAATCTTGTTAAATCTTGTTAAAACATATGATGTTACTGGGTTTGAAACAGAAGTTATGTTGACAAAATTGTGGTTGCATGAGACGCACAAAACATATGACGATAAAACATTGTTGTTATTATTGTGAGTCCTGGGTCCACGTAACACGGTTCACTTCTGTGCAATACACGTTGCTGCTGCTGTTGCCTCCAATCAATACTCCATTGTTGCCTTCCCTCCAAACAATACTGCATTGTTGCCTTCCCTCCAACCAATGCTGCATTGTTGCCTTCCCTCCAAACAACACTGCATTGTTGCCTTCTCTCCAACCAATACTGCATTGTTGCCTTCCCTCCAACCAATACTGCACTGTTCCCTTCCCTCCAACCAATACTGAATTGTTGCCTTCCCTCCAACCAATACTGCATTGTTGCCTTCCTTCCAACCAATACTGCACTGTTGCCTTCCCTCCAACCAATACTGCATTGTTGCCTTCCCTCCAACCAATACTGCATTGTTGCCTTCCCTCCAACCAATACTGCACTGTTGCCTTCCCTCCAACCAATTCTGCATTGTTGCCTTCCCTCCAACCAACACTGCACTGTTCCCTTCCCTCCAACCAACACTGTATTGTTGCCTTCTCTCCAACCAATGCTGCATTGTTGCCTTCCTCCAAACAACACTGCATTGTTGCCTTCTCTCCAACCAATACTGCATTGTTGCCTTCCCTCCAACCAATACTGCATTGTTGCCTTCCCTCCAACCAATACTGCATTGTTGCCTTCCCTCCAACCAATACTGTATTGTTGCCTTCCCTCCAACCAATGCTGCATTGTTGCCTTCCCTCCAAACAACACTGCATTGTTGCCTTCTCTCCAACCAATACTGCATTGTTGCCTTCCCTCCAACCAATACTGCATTGTTGCCTTCCCTCCAACCAATACTGCACTGTTCCCTTCCCTCCAACCAATACTGCATTGTTGCCTTCCCTCCAACCAATAGTGCACTGTTCCCTTCCCTCCAACCAATACTGCATTGTTGCCTTCCCTCCAACCAATACTGCACTGTTCCCGTCCCTCCAACCAATACTGTATTGTTGCTTTCCCTCCAACCAACACTGCACTGTTGCCTTCCCTCCAACCAATACTGCATTGTTGCCTTCCCTCCAACCAATACCGCACTGTTGCCTTCCCTTCAACCAATGCTGCATTGTTGCCTTCCTTTCAACCAATGCTGCATTGTTGCCTTCCTTCCAACCAATACTGCATTGTTGCTTTCCCTCCAACCAATGCTGCGTTGTTGCCTTCCTTCCAACCAATGCTGCACTATTGCCTTCCCTCCAACCAATACTGTATTGTTGCCTTCCTTCCAACCAATGCTGCACTGTTGCCTTAATTCCAATTAATGCTGCATCGTTGCCTTCCTTCCAACCAATGTTACATTGTTGCCTTCCCTCCAAACAATACCGCATTGTTGCCTTCTCTCGAACCAATGCTGCATTGTTGCCTTCCTTCCAACCAATGCTGCATTGTTGTCTTCCTTCCAACCAATACTGCATTGTTGCCTTCCCTCCAACCAATACTGCATTGTTTCCTTCTCTCCAACCAATGCTGCATTGTTGCCTTCCTTCCAACCAATGCTACATTGTTGCCTTCCCTCCAAACAATACTGCATTGTTGTCTTCCTTCCAACCAATGCTGCATTGTTGCCTTCCTTCCAACCAATACTGCATTGTTGCCTTCCCTCCAACCAATACTGCATTGTTGCCTTCTCTCCAACCAGTTCTGCATTGTTGCCTTCATTCCAATTAATGCTGCATTGTTGCCTTCCTTCCAACCTATACTGTATTGTTGCCTTCCCTCCAAACAATACTACATTGTTGCCTTCTCTCCAACCAATGCTGCGTTGTTGCCTTCCTTTCAACCAATGCTGCATTGTTGCCTTCCTTCCAACCAATACTGCATTGTTGCCTTCCCTCCAACCAATACTGCATTGTTGCCTTCCCTCCAACCAATACTGCATTGTTGCCTTCCTTCCAATTAATGCTGCATTGTTGCCTTCCTTCCAACCAATGCTACATTGTTGCCTTCCCTCCAAACAATACTGCATTGTTGCCTTCTCTCCAACCAATGCTGCAGTGTTGCCTTCCTTCCAACCAATGCTGCATTGTTGCCTTCCTTCCAACCAATACTGCATTGTTGCCTTCCCTCCAACCAATACTGCATTGCTGCCTTCTCTCCAACCAATGCTGCATTGTTGCCTTCCTTCCAACCAATGCTGCAATGTTGCCTTCCTTCCAACCAATGCTGCACTATTGCCTTCCTTCCATCCAATGCTGCATTGTTGCCTTCCCTCCAACCAATACTGCATTGTTGCCTTCTCTCCAACCAATGCTGCATTGTTGCCTTCCTTCCAACCAATGCTGCATTGTTGCCTTCCTTCCAACCAATGCTGCACTGTTGCCTTCCTTCCAATCAATGCTGCATTGTTGCCTTCCTTCCAACCAATGCTGCACTGTTGCCTTCCTTCCAACCAATGCTGCACTGTTGCCTTCCTTCCAATCAATGCTGCATTGTTGCCTTCCTTCCAACCAATGCTGCATTGTTGCCTTCCTTCCAACCAATACTGCATTGTTGCCTTCCTTCCAATTAATGCTGCACTGTTGCCTTCCTTCCAATCAATGCTGCATTGTTGCCTTCCTTCCAACCAATGCTGCACTGTTGCCTTCCTTCCAACCAATGCTGCACTATTGCCTTCCTTCCAATTAATGCTGCACTGTTGCCTTCCTTCCAATCAATGCTGCAATGTTGCCTTTCTTCCAACCAACGATACAATGTTGCCTTCCTTCCAACCAATGCTGCACTATTGCCTTCCCTCCAACCAATACTGCATTGAGCGGACGTCTGTCTGTCTTATGTGTGTATGTACGTATGTATGTATGTATGTATGTATGTATGTATGTATGTATGTATGTATGTATGTATGTATGTATGTATGTATGTATGTATGTATGTATGTATGTATGTATCTATGTATGTATATCTGTCTGTCTGTCTGTCTCTCTCTCTCACACACACGCACGCACGCACACACGCAAGCACACACGCACGTACGCACGCACGCGCGCGCACACACACACACTCACACACACGTCCTTGATCAACGTCGCTAGTATCCAGTTGTAAAAAGATATGCCACTCCAGCATGATAAATTGTCTCCCAGTCAGTGCGATTAACGGTCAATTCTTCCCGTCCATGATACCGTTAGATGATTTGCGTTCAATGTGTCTTTGAAGCACTTTCGTTGACCTTAGTGAGTTGCGAGTGCAACAGTTGCTTAATCGGTCTGTCATCAATCATTCGCCGTCCGCTGCTTCGTTGTTGCGTTTTACCACCAGGGCTTTGATGTCAGTGAAGGAGGCTTCTTTCTTGAGGTACACTGGTGGTATTTGTGCGATGTTTCATGTAGCTAAGCTGTGCTAAGCTGTGGTCCGTGTATTCACCCGCTAGCGACAGGAGAGATTCCGCAGTATCAGTGATGAATTAGGCGAAGTACTTCAAAGAAGTACTTTAAGTGATTCACCAAAGAAGGTGTCGGCCAGGATAAAATATTGAAGTATTGTGGGTTTATATCCGCAAAAATGTGTATGGCCAGAACAAGCTGTACTTGAGAACATATATATATATATATATATATATATATATATATATATATATATATATATATATATATATATATATATATATATATATATATATATATATATATATATATATATATATATATATATATATATATATATATATATATATATATATGCGCGTGTGTGTGTGCGTGTGTGTGTGCGTATATATATATATATATATATATATGGACCAGCAGGGGTACGACATAGGTGAGCTTCGCTGTCAAGCAAGTTCAGGAGAATTGCAGAGTTGCGATTTGTATATGACACTCATATATACGTCAAATCGTCTGATTAGGCAGACAGAGAAATGCGGTGGAAAATACTGCAGACGTTTACGGGAATAACCAAATTCCTTCACCAAATGATGAATACAGAGGATGAACCAATGTGGAATAATTAAGATGCATTCGGAGTAGGACACTGACTGAATAGCAGTCACTGCAACTCTTATCTATCCAAATATGTCTTTATTTGACGAGCACTTGAATACAATGCGACACGAAATATAGGGTAAATCTTAATTTGGCAAGCACTTGTATACAATGCGACCTGAAATTCAGGGTAACACGTATTGTTAAAGTGTCTAACGCCTTCGTTCACTGCTTTTCTGAAGGTACCATTAAGTGGTGATCAATTGAAATCAACCCGACTGCACTAATGACAAGCCGTAGTGTTTTGTAGGTAGTTAAACCTGGTTTCGATCAAGCCTCTAGCGATTTCACGCGATAGCCGATTTCCTCGAATTCGAGTTCAAAGCCCCACACACTCACGTGATTGTCTGCGCACGCAGCCATATCGACTATCACTGGGCGTTGCGGTTTGGTTACGGTCCAGCAACATGCAGACCAAGAAATGGCTATAACTTTCGAGAAGCCGAAAAAAAACATTGGTTACCAGGGTAAAAATTTACCTTTGGAATGCGATGGACATGCAATACCGTGCTGACAGGCCCAGGGGCCAGTGCGATACGGGTGCGTATCTCATACAGACTTCTGCCGCTAAAGTGGATACCGCACAAACGGCCATAAACCGCCAAGTCGATCACAGTAAAGACCAGTCACACGGTGTGTGTGTGGGGGGGGGGGAGAGTGGGGGGAGTGGGGGGAGTGGGGGGAGTGGCGGGGTGTCACGCCTAGTAACATAACGCATACTACCATGTGGCGGCGCAACGGAAAAAATCAGAAAAATTAAACCAAAGGGGTCCAATGCCCCCCAATGCGCCACCGAGTACACCCACCGTAGAGATACGCCGGGATGTTATGTTTCTTTCAAGAGAACATTGCGATGTGATCGGGTAAACTAGACATGCATGGCTTTCTCAGCGTAGATTAACAGTGTAGGTATACTAGGTACAACAGGGCGAAACCAACTGAACACTTGTTTGCCTGTGTGGGTTACGTTACTAACCATGCGAAAGTCTGTTTTAATCGACTAGGATCAGATCGAGGGGTCTGATTTAGTGCCAGACAACATACCGGCTCAACATACTGGCTGACACGTGCTCAGACACCGAAACAATAGACGTGTGTTGTAACTTAGTCATAGCCAGTAGCAACTTATGTGTTGCGGCTTACTCGGACACAGTAACAACACACGTGTAACGGCTTATTCAGACACAATAACAACATATGTGTAAAAGCTTATTCGGACACAATAACAACACACGTGATGCTGCTTACTCGGACACACTAACAACATACGTGTTGCGGCTTACTCGGACACAATAACAACATATGTGTAACGGATTATTCGGACACAATAACAACACACGTGTTGCGGCTTACTCGGACACAATAACAACAAACGTGTTGCGGCTTACTCGGACACAATAACAACATACGTGTTGCGGCTTATTCGGACAAAATAACAACACACGTGTTGCGGCTTACTCGGACACAATAACAACATACGTGTTGCGGCTTACTCGGACACAATAACAACATATGTGTAACGACTTATTCGGACACAATAACAACACACGTGTTGCGGCTTACTCGGACACAATAACAACATACGTGTTGCGGCTTACTCGGACACAATAACAACATATGTGTAACGGATTATTCGGACACAATAACAACATATGTGTAACGGCTTACTCGAACACAAGAACAACATACCTGTTGCGAGTCAATACAAAATG
>BSQZ01000040.1:4132598-4175098 GCA_033239005.1 Lamellibrachia satsuma
GTATTCTGTTCAATATAGTTCGTGTGAAAAACAGCCCCCTTTTTTCATATCGCCCTTGCAGTCATGGAGATCACAAATATGCAGATAGGATAAACTGTTGTTGTTGTAGCATGTGTCAAATTTTCTCGGTGTTAGATTATCCTGGGGTCGGATTATCCTAGTGTCGGAGTATCCTGTAGTCGAGTTGCCCGGATGTCGGATTATCCTTGTGTTCGGACTATCCTGGTGTCGGATTATCGTGTTGGCGGACTATCCTGGTGTCGGATTATCTTGGTAATGAAATGTACAGTATATAGTAATTTCGTTGAAACAGTGTACAATACAGTTATTTAGCAATCAACTAGGAAACAGCATTCGCCGATATTGTCACCGATTGCTAATTTACGACGAACTAAACTAGCATACACAATTATTTGTTAATTCCCCCAATATCGCTGTAGACGATTGCGTAGATGACAAAAACGTGGATTTCCGGTCACTTTTAGACGCACTGTTATGTGCTGTTTATTCCACAACCATTTTATAACCCGCTTCTAGGCGGCCCATGATACATGTTTGATTACATTCGATGCCGCACATTGCAAATTGTTTAGAAAAGGAAGCAGAATTTTAGATTTCAGTTGTAGCTTCTGTTCGAACTGCGACCTGGTCTGGTGCAACGTTCAATATTCCAAATAATCGAGATTGATCAGTCCGCGTTCAGACGGAGGATGGCGCGCAAAGACCATTATGGTCATTTGATAAGACAACCGAACATTTCCCGCCGACTATTTTAATTACAGCCCTGTAAGTTGTTTTCGACGCAACTCCCATTAGAGTGGCAATTAATAACGACTTCTAAATGAAACCACCGTCGTCCTGTCGAATGTGTTGCATTCCTTGTTTATTCCGAAGAAGCAGACCTTTAACACAAAATACAAAAATGTGATGTTTCGGTGCTAGAAAACCAAGGATTATATTACAAAGCGGCAGCAACAAGAACATGTTATATGCAATCATATCACACGATGCGATATTTCCATTTGCGTAAAACAAAATGTTTATATTCAAATCGTATTATAATTGTTATAACAATATAAGCCTGATATAATTTGTTAAATATTTGTAATTGTCCAAGTAATAATAATTAATAAGTAATAATTATTGTTCCGAAATGTAAGCGCCACATGATGTTGGCTTTGTATCATTATTTATTCGTTGCTATTAGTAAACTTAACGAATGTATCTGATATAACAATAACTGTGTGCGTGCATGCGTGGTGGGTGAATTTTCGGGAAACATTTATATAACAGCTGCATTAGCGTTAGATTAATATATATATATATATATATATATATATATATATATATATATATATATATATATATATATATATATATATATATATATATATATATATATATATATATATATATATATATATATAATTAATCCAGTCTATCTCTAAATATTTATTTACTCATTTCCACACGTTTCCGCTCTGTGAGAAGAAAAAGAGACCGTCAGAGAAAGGGACCGTCAGCGACCCCGGAAACTTGCTACGTCGTTTAAGATGCTCTAGGCCAGTGTTTATGAGGCTCGCACTCAGTAGCTGCAGATATAGCCGGCTGTTTGTCTGCCAAATATAAACGGCGAATTATTCACTCGTTATTCATAGTCAGCAATCATTTTACGCGCAGTTAAGTACGCACGATGTGTTTTATGTGGGACTTAGGCCGGCGGCTAAGCGACGCCAGACGATGGAAGACCGTCTGTGGTCTCGGAGCTGGCGGCCTCAGCACGAACCAGCTAATAACTGGAAACCGACAAGAAGGTTGTTCTTCTGCATACGTACACACACGCATGCACGCACGCACGCACGCACGAACGCACACACGCACGCACGCATGCATGCATGCACGCACGCACGCATGCATGCACGCACGCACGCACCCACTCACTCACTCACTCACTCACTCACTCATTCACCCATACGTACATAAGTATATTTACCGCGCCGACACACCGCTGACAGTTTCTGGAAATAAATGGCAGACGAAGCCATTTAGAGGTGTTTATAGACTAACACCGTCTACACGGATCCTTGGTGAAGTGTCGACACCGGGCGTATAGTGAGTGCTTGCGTGGCGTGGGAACTGTGCGGCGGTCAAGTAGTCTGCCCACGGCGGCAGGATGTACCCCCGACTTCGAAGAATGGGTCCAAACACGTCGACATGTGAAAGTGGCAAGATATGGTAACCAGACATCTCGATAAATAAAAGGACACTTTGGCCCTGGACAATTTGACCACATACATTTTGGCAGTAGGACATTTTGTTAACAAAATATTTTGTAAAAGGCGCTTTGGTAAGAAATCGTTCAGGCAATAGAACATTTTGCTAAGAAAATTATAATAATCTGATAAATGATAATTACTTTAGAGGTACCTCTTTAGACAGCTTAGAAAAACTGTTTAGGCAACTAAGTGTGTAGTAATTAGAGTTCACCCTTTTATTGTTCAGACAGCCACATTGTTGTGACCTTATTCACGGGCATATCTCATCGGCTCTTCAAGTAGAAGTCGCTCTTTGTGGACTGTTTTGAAAAGAAATAAAGCAGCGTTTTAGCAAATATTCGTTACCGTCATCGTCGTTGTCGTCATTGTAGTCGTTGTAGTCGTTGTAGTTAGTGTCGTCGTTGTCGTTGTTGTAGTCGTTCTAGTTGTTGTCGTCGTTGTAGTCGTTGTAGTTGTTGTCGTCGTTGTAGTCGTTGTAGTCGTTATCGTTGTTGTCGTCGTTGTAGTCGTTGTAGTCGTTGTAGTCGTTGTCGTCGTTGTAGTCGTTGTCGTCACAACCAACAGTGTTCCACATGGCTTCGTTCACTCGAACTTACGTTATACTGTATTACATTTAACTATAGACGCAAAATCAGCTGCTGTCGGTTTGATTGGTGTGAGAATGTACGTACCGCGTTTTGACTGGTGTGAGATGTACGTGCCACGGTGGTGCGTATCACGGTAAAACCATGGGACAGTTGTGTCCGTCACAGTCTAGTACAGTGCTGTATCTAGTACAGTGGCGTATCTAGTACAGTGGCGCAGAGGGGCCTACGACCGCTCACTAGTTTACCATACCACAATGTAGTGGAACAACAGGTTACATACGAAAAAATAAATTAAAACAAATAAGCCAAGGGGTTCCATGACCCACTGCTCCTTTCCCACTAAATACGTCACTTATCTAGTAAAACTTACATCATAGAATCGAAACAGTTTTCATGCATATTTGAACACTGAAAGAACGTTATCGGTTATCGCTTCCTGATACCGACGAAAGAAAGGCAAGAGAATAACAGTTTATTGTATTTTTTTAAACGTTTATTTGATGGGACATAAATCACTTCGGTTATCGATGTAAGGCGATAAGAACTACGCCATAACCCGCTTGGCTGTAGATGAACTAGCCCGCGACGTGATACTTCGCGTTATCACTCAACTGGCATTAATAGTATACGATAGTATCGCGGTGGGATCACTCAACTGGCATTAATAGTATTATATAGTATCGCGGTGGGATCAACCAAAGCAAGAAGACCCGTCGTTATCGTGGACAGCCAACTGTGTGGGCCGCTTACTCAATGAAAGACTTGTCAGTACGATAAGAGAGCGTATGTGTGCATGTGTGGTGTGCATGCGTGCGTTCGTGTGTGTGTGTGTGTGCGTGCATGTGTGCGCACGTTTGTGTGCACGCGCGCGCGCGTGTGTGCGTGCGTTTGTCTTGTTTGTGTGCGTGCGTTTGTGGTGTGCGCGTGGGTGTAATTCGTGTGCGTGTACGTGCGTGTTCACGCGGAAGTGTGCACACATAATTTTATATACATGAATTCGCTTGCTCGAGTTTACTATGTGCATTCATGCATGCATGCACGTGTGTAACTGTGTGATGGATCCTTAACACTCACCACGTGGTACATGCGAACTATTCAAACTTGAAAGGTTTCATTCACTTAATGTATTAAAGGAATTCCTATATTAAATGTTGTACATTACATTCGTGTATAAATTAGTGTATCATGTTGGTTGACTCTTGTGATGAGAGAGTGATGAGAGAGTGCCGAGAGAGTGACGAGAGAGTGATGAGAGATTGATGAGAGAGTGACGAGAGAGTGCCGAGAGAGTGACTAGAGAATGATGAGAGAGTGATGAGAGAGTGCCGAGAGAGTGCCGAGAGAGTGCCGAGAGAGTGACGAGAGAGTGACGAGAGAGTGATGAGAGAGTGCCGAGAGAGTGACGAGAGAGTGATGAGAGAGTGATGAGAGAGTGATGAGAGAGTGACGAGAGAGTAGGCTTCACGTCGAATTTAACGCATGGATCCACAACAAACGCACAATAAATAAAAACTACAGTAAGTAAGAGGAAGTGTGTTCACGTGTATGTTCATGTGTATGTCTTCCAACTCGAAGTCAGCAAAGCGTAAACTAGAACTTTTAAAAATTAAGTCTACCTTAGCTAACGTAGAAATCAGTGCCTACATACGATTCTGCGCACAGTTCATTATTTCTTTTGTCATAGGCGACCGTGTGAACGCGTCTTAGTCCTGTACGCAACATAACGATTTCGATTTTATCGCAATGGCCCACGTTGTTGCATATAACTGATCTGATGTAGAGTTTTCGTAAAATCCTACGTTTTTTTCTCGAGAAAATCAACATAGTAGATTCTCCCCGTCAGACGTGAACAACACAAGAAGATATTGCCTACACACAAAGGAGATCCTTGCGTCACTGACAGGCCTTATTCGGCTAACCAACTACTAAACATTTAACCCGGTGCGTAGATGCCATGGACCAGGAAGAGTAACAGTGGTCTAACCCCTTCTCAACGTGCGAAAACACCAACACGTCTAAAAGACGGTGGATTCGAAAAGGCGGGCGCTTCCACTGCGACACTTCAAGGGCAACTTTCTCAGCGCCTATATACACATAGACCGACAGCCGCTTCAACACTCAACGAGCGTAATTATAGCGTTACCGTCACGGCACTTTGAAGATCAAACGGCGGTCGTAATTTGTTCGTTACCAGTTTAATGACTCCACTTATCTGCGCTACAATGGACACTGTCCTTTAATTATAGTCATGCGTTTGGAACGGAACACGCTGATTTGTAATGACACCCTCCCGGTGGGAAGTTGACACCCCACGACCACGATGCTGCGTGGTGATTCCAGTGGTCCCCCCGATCTGATCCGATAAACGCGCGGACAAAGAGGGCGAAATATGCGCGGAACGCGACGACTAAACGGGCGACCGTATCGCCGACAGAGCCCTCGCTGAATGCACGCTAAACGGAACGCGTCGTCGCTCATTTGTCTGCTGCTTGAATCTTCTGGCAGCATTATACCTAATGAGATAATGACCGCGAGCAAATGGAAGATACATTGTCGAGGAATATAATGACACTAACGAGCAAAAGAAGCGTATGTTAACACTTGTGTGTTGTTGTCTGTACGTTGTTGTTGTTTAGGTAGTTCATGAAACACTTTTTTGATCTTATGGTTGTCCTCAGGCCCTTTTTATTTTACCAATTAAGAGGATAAAGGGATGTTTGTATTGTCGTAACACGAGCCTTTGTGTTACGAACCAGCCGCCTCACGCACGCACGCACGCACGCACGCACGCACGCACGCACGCACGCACGCACGCACGCACGCACGCACTTTGGTGCGGACGAGTATTTAGCCATATGAAAAACTAATAGCAACAACAAACAACGCGTAACTATCAAGAATCAATAAGTAAACATTACTCAAAATATGTGACAATGATTAATTACTATATTTATGAGATAGGTGTATATTGTAACATATATTTATCAAAGGGTAATTCAATATTTTAGAAAAGCCATCAGACCCGAGTGTGAACTGTCAATCACACATTCCTTATACATGGGATCAATGAAGCCATAAGCAGTAGGTCGACTGGATGTAACCTGAACATGTCAGTAGTGTAGGGGCATATAACTGAGTAGGCAGAATCGTCCGCCCCACTATTGAGTTAGGGGCGGAAGTCCCGGCCGTAGAAACCGCGTATGCATGAATTTGGGCTTTCCGTAGCCAAATGGCTACGGAACTGATAACTTAAGTTTTAAAACCGATACGCACTAACCGTTTCACATGTGTATTTTATGACATACAACCGACACTTGAGCATCAAGAAGCAGAAGAAATGTACTCCAAATAACTATTTATGAGTACATTTATCGGTTACATAGAAAATATTCCATAAATAGCCGCCACACTGTACACGTGATGTTGCTTTTGGGTCACATGGTCCAACGCTATTTCGTGTGGGGTGGTGGTGGCCGCGTGAAGAATGAGGCCAGAGTGGGCCAGCAGACGGCAATTCTTAGCATGACCGTATATTGACCTACGAGATTCTCGTTTTGTAATCGCGCTCACACAATATCCTGTTTTCTGTTAGTTATCAGAAGCACATGCGTTGTGACAAAAGTGCAATAATTTCACACTTTTACATGGTTATATCAGGTAGCTTTAGTGATATACATATAAGAATGTATACATACACGAAATACGTGTTTATTTCTCGGTTTATGGCATTTTTGTAAGGTTTCACGTTTCATGAAAATGCGTACGTTTTTGACGAGCGAGTCCTTCGCCTATAAAGCAGCAACAGCCAGATAGAAAAAATTGTATGGCGATAATAACTGTAGAGGAGACTGGTGAGGACCAACTGTGAACCCTTAGATCAATAAGGTTAGATTTTGATCGGGTCAAATCACCGTTATGAATGTCAGGGCCCGTACTCTCGAAAGACCAACGTTGCGAATTCGTAACTCAAGTTTTTCGTAAATATGGCGGCAAAGGAATCACGGGGCGTTCACTCTTACAATATCTGCATAAACACTATACGCGTGCTAAATACTGAATATGCCTACTGGAGTGTTACATAATTCATGTTGAATCTCATCCAATACTGGCAGGCTTGCCTTATAATCTTAAATTCGCCATGTCATTTTGGTATTATATATTCCACGAGTGACCGCCCTGAAGTCAGATTTGCCGCCATTTTTACGGAAAACTTGATTTACGAATTCGTAAGTTTTTCGAGAATACGGGCCCAGGAATCTTTGGGCTGTTTAAATTTAGGGATTGTCCAGTGGTTCGTAATTTTGTCGTAATGTTAACTCTGTCCGACCTTGGCAGACCTTGAATGATCCTACCCTGACCGACCCTGAACGACCCTGACTGTCCCTGATCAACCCTGAACGACTCTGACCAACCCTGACCGACCATTGTAAACCCTAACAAACCCTAACCGACCCTGAACGACATTGACCGCTACTGAACGACCTTGAACGACACTGACCGACCGTGACCGATCCTGGCCGACCGTGTCCGACCTTGACCGACGCTGACCGACACTAATCGATCTTGACCGATACTGCCCGACATTGAGCGACCATGACCGACCCCGACCAACCCTGACCGAATCTGACCGACCCTCACCATCCCTGACTGGCCCTGACCGACCCTGACCGACACTGACAGACAACGAGCCAGAAATGTATCTATCGAAGTCATGTAAAACATGAAATCGGTACAGTTCGTGGGAAAATCGTCGGTGTTTGATGGCGGGTAGACTGGTGATCAACTGTAACAGGGCTGTGCGCCGATACAGCGGCGAACCGCCGCGCCAGACGAACGCTGCATACCGGGATACGAGGCCCGGCCGCAGCAATTATAGTTTGACAAATCTGTGAAGATCGCTTGACTGAGATAGATCACGCAGACGGCCCGGCATGCTGAGACGAAACACGCGGCGTTAAACCAGAGTAGCGGTACATAGCAAACAGACAGACGGGATGAACCACCTCCTGCTACGAATGTATTGCTGAAACATTCGCAAATTAGCAAATTAGCCGATTTTAATTTTGTCAGATCGTTTTATACCTTTGTCAGACTTTAGAATCTCTCGTTTCGAATTTGTAACACAAGAGTAAACAACTTAATATAGTGTTTTTTTGTCGTGAAAAAAATTGGTTTTCAATTTTGCATATATAAATAAATCTTACAAACAACGTTCTTCGGCTATTCAAGCCATGCATACAATGAAAGCATTAGCAGACAAACAACACACAGATATCGTTCGATTGCGCTATTCTGCGAAGAACAGGCACCATATAGAACCGTTTATACCAGAAGCATAAATTCAGCATTACAGTCGAAGAGGAAGTGGAATTATGGGTACGCTCATGACCGGAAACGAAATAGACCGACTGTCAAGCAACATCGGACTGAATATTATAAATGAACTTATTGCGATTAATATCATGTTCGACGGGTCATGTTGACATACGTTATAATAATTGTAATAATAGTAATACACGGAGAGTCTAATGTAGGACCTAATGCATGTAGGGCCTAATGCACGTAGGACCTAATGCATGTAGGGCCTAATGCTTGTAGGGCCTAATGCATGTAGGGCCTAATGCATGTAGGGCCTAATGCATGTAGGACCTAATGCATGTACGGCCTAGTGCATGTAGGACATAATGCACGTAGGGCCTAATGCACGTAGGGCCTGATGCATGTAGGGCCTAATGCATGTAGGACCTAATGCTTGTAGGGCCTAATACATGTAGGGCCTAATGTACGTAGGACCTAATGCTTGCAGGGCCTAATGCATGTAGGGCCTAATGCATGTGGTGCCTAATGCATGTAAGGCCTAATGCATGAAGGACCTAATGCTTGTAGGGCCTAATGCTTGTGGGGCCTACTCATCATAATCACCAGAAGACTTAAATGGTTACTTCAGTTCAGTGTTTACCAGAGAAGATATTAGTTTATTACCAGTTCTAGATGCTACATTTCAGGAGGCTAAATCTGACTATGTAGGGCAGTTAATTGTAACTCTAGAAATGGTAGCTAAGAAAATAAATACCTGCAAGTTATTATTGTAACCAATGTTATTCGAGACAAAAGCAAACACAATATTAAAATACAGTCACTGTAGATGTATTCGATACAAAATAATAAATGCCAAACATTATCGATGATTTCACATGATTACGATTACTGAGTACATTTACTCCATCTCTAATATTCATCAATATTTCAGGCTGGAGAGGTTGGTCCGCCTGGGGGTCGTGTAGTCGAACATGTGACGGCGGCAGGCAGACGAGACGGCGACAGTGCACCCATACCAAGCTGAAGACATGCGAGGGAAAGATGCGACAACATCGCAAATGTAACACATTTAAATGTAAAGGTGCGTGACGAGTCTTACTTATATCTAAGCCACACGTTACTATCATCATCTTTCGCCTCTCGCTATTATCGAAAGTATGCGACTTTATAACAGACGTTTCAACACGGAAAAATTAATGTTTTTTATTAAAAATCATGCACGTATTAATTTGATTTGATTTGTTTCAGTATTTTGTATTTTATGTATTTTATTAAAATAATCATTATGCAGTTAAACTATTGAATAGTTAGGGTAGGATGGGGATATGCCCCTATGCGAGAAATTGCTAACTCTTCCAACTAGCCACAAGGTTCGGAAATAATAATTTTGAGATAGCCAGATGGAGCCGCCTACCATCATGCCCATCTGATTACAGTTCGGTTGCAGCAGAAGCGAACATGTGGTAAGCTTACCAAAGTGAGACTAAGCTTACCAAAGTGGGACTAAGCTTACCAAAGTGGGACTATGCACAGTGGCCACGGGAATCTGAGATAAAAAGGAGTTAATGAATACAATAGGCTGAAGTGATTATATCGTGGTATAAATGTATCGGTTGTTGGCAGTGGGGGTGGGGGTGGGGGGGGGGAGAGTTGGGGGTCCTTGTCCTACCTATCCCTTTGTTGTAGTTAAATTGAATTCTGATGGGTTGGAATGTAAATCGAGTTAGCATTTCATGTACTGTCTGCATGAATAGACGTCAAAATTAAGTTGACGTACTATGATTTGACGATAGTCTGGCACACCCATACATTTGCATACTCGAATTATTTCCTATTATCATAGTTTTATACCTGCAACAGGGCACGTCATATAAGTATCACACTTCTTCGAGCCCCTTTTCAACAATACACGTAAAGTAGTAATGACGTCACGATTTAAATTTTGTTTCGAAACGATACAGAATTTTTGGAACATTGTGGAGTAACAACCCGAATAACCGAATATTTCGGTTATTCGGACACTTCTGTGCATTTTGTTTTTGGAATTTCGGTTTGAGGGACGTCTTGTGAAGTGAGCTGGGCGAATTAGCATGGACAGCTGGGAAATGTTCTGCTTCGTTCGAATACAGTCTAGTAGCGTAGCTCAGCCCCCGCGTCCCACGTTAGAGACGTAGGTTTGACAGCATTCGTGAAAGGGAAATATGCACTCGAATAAATAACGGCTCAAAGTGGAAGGTTACGTCAGACAGGCTTGTCAAGGTCGCCGAATCGCTGATATCTATACCGGATAGTTGTGTCTTCTAAAATACAATGATCAGTGTGTGTGTGTGTGTGTGTGTGTGTGTGTGTGTGTGTGTGTGTGTGTGTGTGTGTGTGTGTGTGTGTGTGTGTGTGTGTGTGTGTGTGTGTGTGTGTGTGTGTGTGTGTGTGTGTGTGTGTGTGTGTGTGTGTGTGTGTGTGTGTGTGTGTGCCCGCGCGCGCGTGTGAGTGCGTGCGTGCGTGCGTGAGTGTGTTTGTGTGTGGTGGGGTGTGTGTGGGTGTGCGCGTGCGTGCGTCTGTGCGTGTGTGTGTATATGTGAATTTGTATGCGCATATAGGTGTGATGATAACACTACAGCAACCGGTGAACACACTTGCCTTGTGCGAACACATCGACACTAGCCTTGCGTGAAAACATCAACGTTATAACCACATCAACCAATTAGCTACGCATCAACTCATCGACACTAACCATGCGTGGACGCAATAATATCCTAACCACAAGTGAAAACACCGACACAATAGACATAACAACCAAGATACCATAGATTGTTAGTTGCAAATACACTGGATATTTAACAAACAGTAAAGTTACAATTCAAGCTTCATTTAATGTTCACTGTTTCCGAATGACTAGGGTGCGATCGTCAAGGAAACTGATATGTGCTGCGTGTCAAGTGACAAAGCGGTCGTCGTCGTCTATTTTCAGAGAACATTTCAATGATTCACGAGTATTGCAACAGCTTACTGTGGACATGCAATATATACGTTTCGCTTAACCCTCTTCGCTGAATCTAGAGCATACAGCCCAAACAACTATTCTCGAAATTGCCGGAGGATGGCAATTAACACGTTAGTTCAGCAGCTGTGTAGGGAAGAGGAAGTTTGATTTTTTGATTTGTGGGAATGGTTTGTTGGGAGGGCTGATATATACACGAGGGATGGGCTTCATCTTAGTGGAAAGGGGGCAGCAGTGTTTGCAGATGAATTATCAGCAACAGTAGACGGTGGCATGGGAAGCATAACATATATTTTTGGTAGCAAATATCGTTTAAACAAGAAGCGCAGGGGGGTTACTTAGAGATGCTTCAAACAAGACAAGAGAACACTAGTTCACACAAACCAGTGACAAAATGTCCGGAAAAACATTTCTGAAGCTGGTTATAAATGCGTGTATTTAAATGCAAGGAGCATAGTAAATAAAAAACGGATTAAACATTATGGTAGAAGATATTAACCCTTTGTTTGGTGCAAAATAGTTACGGGAAATTCAAAATTAAATATTGGATTAATTTACCGAAGTCCAAACATAAACGAAGAAGATAACCGAAAAATACAAAACGCTATAAAAGAATTGAGTAAAGGGCAATGTTTCATAATGGGAGATTTTAACCATGGACACATGCAATGGAAATCTCTAGAGAGTACAGGGGGTGAGGACCAATGGTTTCTACTTTTATTTTAGGATAGCTTCCTTTCTCAACATGTGCTAGAACTAACAACGAAGAGAACGTATTACATTTAGTTTTGTCTTCACAAAATTAATTAGTGGACAATGTTAAAATACATGAGCCACTAGGTAACACTGATCATAATCAAACACATTTTGACATCAAAGTAAAATCAGAAAATACAAATAAAAAAATACAGGAGAAACTTTCACAAAGGTAAATATAAAGATATGAGAAAATACTTAACAAAGCTAGATTGGAATATCATGCTGAGGAATAAGATCGCAACTGAATGTTGGAACATTCTAAAATATGTAACTGAGATTATCACTGATCCATTGTTTCCCTTGAAAAAACAAGAAAAGGCACTTAATGCAGCTATGAATGAAATAATGCAATCTAAAAGAAGCTATCAGCAAAAATTAACATGTAACATAAAAAATGATAGCAAGAGTTTGTATGCATATATCAGGAGTAAACAAAACGTACGAGACAAGGTTGTAACACTAGAAGACAGTGATATAATACTTTTTATGGCGGAATGCCTAAATGGATACTTCAGTTCAGTGTTTACCAGAGAGGATGTTAGTTTATTACCAGTTCCAGATGCTGAATTTCAGGAGGCTAAATCGGATTATTTAGGGCAGTTAGTTGTAACTCCAGAAATGGTAGCTAAGAAAATAAAGGCAATGAAGGACACTAAATCAGCTGGAGTGGATGGAATTCCTCCAAAACTACTGATGGAAACAGTAGAACAAATTAGTAGGGCTTATGCCACTTGCAAGAATGTCATTAAAAGAGGGAGTGGTTCCTTTTGAATGGAAAGAAGCAAATATACCATTATTTAAAAAGGTTTCGAGAAATAAGTCAGATAATTACAGACCAGTGAGTTTAACATCAGTGATTTGTAAATTATTGGGAAGGTTAATTAATTGGTGCACTTCCTTGTTAGGCATAAATTATTCAATCTATCTCAACATGGATTCCTAAAAGCGAGGTCATGCTTAACAAATGTGTTATATTTTTTGGAAGAAATCACTAAGTTGATAGACGAGGGATCACCAGTAGATACTTAGATTTTCAGAAAGCTTTTGACAAAATGCCACGTCAAAGTTTACTACTTAAATTAAAAGTCAATGGTATCGGGGGTGGCATAGTCGAATGCATAGAACAATTTCTGACTGACAGAAGACAGCGTGTTGTAGTAGATGGGGAGGTTTCAAACTGGAAATCAAAAAAGTTTTGAGTGGGGTACCACACGGATCAGTAATAGGACCGTTATTATTCTTAATATATATCAATGACTTGGACGATAATATAACAAGCAACGTACTGAAATTTGCGGATGTGTGTGTGTTTAGAAAGGTTAATACTGATGGTAAGAAACAACATTTACAAAACGAATTAGACAAATTAGTTAAATGGTCTGAGAATGGCAGAATGGCAGATGTTGTTAAATTATTGGAAATGTAAATGCCTACATACAGGACAAGGGAACTTGGATGTAAACTATAAAATGGGAGATATTGTTCTAGGTACTACTGTAAAACAAAAGGACTTAGGAGTTACAATAAGCGCTGATATGAAAGTTTCGGAGCAGTGTTGTGTTTTAGCTTCAAAGTGTAATCAAATTCTTGGGTTGATTAGGAGAAATATAACATACAAGGAAAAAAGCTAATTATACCTCTTTATAAAGCAACAGTTAGGCCTCACTTAGTGAACTTTATACAAGAATGGAGACCATATCGTAAAAAGGACATAGATACAATTGAAAGAATACAGAGGAGAGCAACTAAAATGATTTCAGAACTGAGAGACCTTAGTTATGATGAACGACTGAATGAATCCCTAGAGACAAGGCGGTTAAGAGGAGATCAAATTGAAGTTTTTAAAATATTGAAGGCGTATGAAAATATTGATAGAAATATTGTTTTCTCACCCAAGGATGATAATAGAACTAGAGGACATGAGGTAACACCAGTAACGCATCAGTGTAGATTGGATATCAGGAAGTACTCGTTCTCGCAGAGGACAATGAATGGATGGAACAAATTATCTACAGATTGTGTAACTGCTAGCAGCGTGAATATGTTTGAAAATAAGGTTGACACATATCTCAGGAGGGTGGATTACACACAGATTAAAAATATTGGACTCTCGATAAGCCAATGGCTTCCTTGTCCACTTCCATCTGGCCTTTGCCTTGGATGGCAATATTGTTAAATCTTGTCAAATCTCCAACGCGCGCGCGCACGCTCTCTCTCTCTCTCTCTCTCTCTCTCTCTCTCTCTCTCTCTCTCTTTTATATATATATATATATATATATATATATATATATATATATATATATATATATATATATATATATATATATATATATATATATATATATATATATATATATATAACTGCTATTTCTTCAGCTAAAGACATCCTCCAACTATGTTATTAGTCTTCGTTTTTTCTCTCTAGATGATCATATTGCAGGACCTGTCTCGTTATATTGATGGTTTCTTACTGGAGAAATACATACGGAAATATCATAATATACTATGTTGTAAATACGGAAATACAAATCGTATAATGCTGTAAGCATGTATGTCTGTACCTAAAACATGTAGATAAAACCACATCAATTACAGACATGTGTAGCAGTTGTGACATCAGTTATACTAGTATTATTAATAATTTTACTACTAATAAACGATAACATGATAATGTAATAATGGTAATGATGATGATGATGATGATAATAATAATGATGATGATGATAATGACGATGGTGGTGATGATGATGAGGATGATAACAACAACTACAGCAGCAGCAAGAAGAAGAAGAAGAAGAAGAAGAACACAACGACAACAGCAACAGCAACAGCAACAGCAACAGCAACAGCAACAATAAAAATAACAATACTACTACTAATAATAATGATCTCATTTCAGGTGTTAAAGATATCTTGGGTATACTAACAAAACATCTGCTTACACCGGTGATAAAGACCCGCAAACACCGGCGTTCGGCCATCTTGCTCGACCACAAGTCGAACATCAACACCGCGACGTCACGGGTGTTTCCACGCGTCTTCCCGCGAGACTTCTCAATTCTCGTGACGGCGCGCGCGAGAGAGAACAGCGACGGCTACGTGTTCACCATTAGTGACTTGATGGGCTTTGTCAAGCTCGGAGTTCGTGTCGGTAGCGAAGCAGGGTTTGAATATTGCGATGAAACTGGACCGCAGGTAAGCTGTGCTTTTTCACCTGTCATCGGAATATATAAGACGTGCAGGTTCACTGTCTAAACAAGAAAAATAT
Source organism: Lamellibrachia satsuma (assembly GCA_033239005.1). NCBI lineage: Eukaryota > Metazoa > Annelida > Polychaeta > Sabellida > Siboglinidae > Lamellibrachia > Lamellibrachia satsuma. The sequence goes on from BSQZ01000040.1 coordinate 4,147,806, forward strand.
ACTTATACACAGATCCGTCCTCGTGGTTTTGAAAAGGGAGGTTCGGGAATACACAATCAATCGGAGATTTCTGGGATGATTTCTGAAAAAAAATTTACAATTACAAAGTTGTTGCTCTCCTATTTATCCCTAAGTCCAGGGTGAGGTTGGCACAGATACCGGTCGTCAAGTTTTGTATCCCCTTCTTCTTTTTCATCACTAGTCCTGTTTCACTGCCGTCTCCACCACCCGTCTAAGAAGGACGTGAATGATTTAGGTGTGCACACTTCCACTGACGAATAACTGTGAATGGGGGCACTTTTTTATTTATTTATTTTATATAATTAATTACTCATTTATTTACTATAATTATTTACTATATTTAACTATTTGTTTATTTATTTACTGTGATTATTTACAATATTTATTTATTATGTTTATTCATTTATGTGTTAATCTTAATCGAATACTATGATAATTATATATTTTTGATTTGTATGATTTTTATTACTGCATGCATTGTTTTGTACGCGCGTATGAACGTACTGGTTTCAGATATATGGCGCTTTATAAACTTTTGTAATTATAATTATAAAAACAATACTCAGCGGAAGTGCGCGCACGCTGTTGTGCGTGAATTTCATAGGGCCAGGATTTACCAGGAAGGAGATTATCTGGCTGGAGATGAAATAAAGGAAGTTTGCAGGGCATGCAGTGCTCCGTATGGGAAGGGTATAGGAAGGAGATATCCCAACTCCTTCAATACGTTTTTTTAAATGAAGGTTTAAGGTGTATACTGTACGGAAAATGAGAGTCTCGGGTTGTCATGCATACTGTACCGGAAAATTAAGGTCTCAGGTTGTCATGTATACTGTAAGAAAAATGGAGGTCTCAGGGTGTCATGCATCATGTACGGAAAATGAAGGTCTCAGTGTGTCATGCATCCTGTACGGAAAATGGAGGTCTCAGGGTATCATGTATACTGTACGGAAAATGGAGGTATCAGGGTGTCATGCATCATGTACGGAAAATTAAGGTCTCAGGGTGTCATGCATCCAGTACGGAAAATGAAGGTCTCAGGGTGTCATGCATCATGTACGGAAAATGAAGGTCTCAGGGTGTCATGCATCCTGTACGGAAAATGAAGGTCTCAGGGTGTCATGCATCCTGTACGGAAAATGGAAGTCTCAGGGTGTCATGCATCATGTACGGAAAATTAAGGTCTCAGGGTGTCATGCATCATGTACGGAAAATTAAGGTATCAGTGTGTCATGCATCATGGATAGAAAATGGAGGTCTCAGGGTGTCATGCATCCTGTACGGAAAATGGAGGTCTCAGGGTGTCATGCATCATGTACGGAAAATGAAGGTCTCAGGGTGTCATGCATCATGTACGGAAAATTAAGGTCTCAGGGTGTCATGCATTATGTACGGAAAATTAAGGTCTCAGGGTGTCATGCATCATGTACGGAAAATCAAGGTATCAGGATGTCATGCATCATGTACGGAAAATTAAGGTCTCAGGGTGTCATGCATCATGTACAGAAAATGAAGGTCTCAGGGTGTCATGCATCATGTACAGAAAATGAAGGTCTCAGGGTGTCATGCATCATGTACAGAAAATGAAGGTCTCAGACATTCAAAACATCCAATCTGTCAAGAAATCCCTACACAAATATTTGAGTGCTACACCGCCATTTTAAATATTCTCTGTTTTTATCTATTTTATTTTATGAATGATTTTTTATTTTTTTATTTTTATTTTTATTTTATTTAGTTTTAATCCTATGTACAAATGTAAATATGTGTTGTGTGATTGATATGTAAATGATGGGTGAATGGCTCGGCCATCGAAAATAGTGTATAGCTAAGTATGTTACCGAGTGAAACTTTAATTATAAATCAATCACTCAATCAATCAATCAATCAATCAATCAACCAACCAATCAACCAACCAACCAACCAATCAATTAATCAACGCATCCTGTAAAACAAATGAAGGTCTGAGGGTGTTATGCATCCTGTACGGAAAAGTAACCATGTAAAACGAAAATGTTATAACAATAGAATATAATAAAACAACGACATGTCTTTCTCAAAGCAGGAGACGTGGCACCTGTGGAAATGATTTGACACAACCGATTTAGCAAAGTCGCTTTCACGCCTACTTTCTCAGCGGCTTGCCATTCATTGGACCACCTTGCTTCGATGGCACTGTTCACGCCGGAAACGGCCTCTATGAATCATCAGATTGACGTTGACGCATCAGGCGTGAAAGCGGTTTTAGTCAACTGTATAATGTATAAAGTTTGTGCTGTCTGACTGGTTATTAGGATAAATTGTTGCACGTCGTTGTGAGAAATTACTTAACGTAGTAGATCTACGTCCAAAAAGGCGGTGTCGAACCGGATGCTACTCATCGAGACAATGTGCTTGACAGTTGATACTCTTCCAGTGGAGCCTCGCTTCGGTCGCAAGTTCTATCCATTTTGCCTCTGCCACCAAACTCCCCACCAGCGGCGCACTGACCATTTGACCACTGTCACAACTTACATTTGATGTGCAGATTCTGCACATCTTTATTTCATTTGGTAAATTCCTATTTTTTTAAAGAAATCTCTAAATTTCAATTTCATACAATTGCGCATAGTGTTTGCATTCAAAATGTGTCTAAACACACAATGACATTCATGTTTTGGAAACTATGTTACGTACTCAAGTGCACAGTTGTAATGACGTAGCAAGTCGTAAACAACAATTGCGTTGCCCAGGCAACCAGTCGTTTATATGCCACTCCGCAACTGTCCATTTTGAATAATCAAGGTATAATCAAGTTGTGGCAATGGTGATATGATGGAGAGTGTGCTTTGCCACAGGTAACCGGACTTCTTTAAAAAAAAACCTTCACCTTGTTTCACACACGTGCAATTGTTTAGGAACTTATTTTCCATCGAGATTGTTGCAAACCAGAACACGTTTTTGCTGTTGACAAGATATATATACATATAATTATATATATATATATATTTTAATTTTCGATCAAATGAGTTTTCAGTTCAAGCGTAAAGACACTGGAACTAACATCTTGATTGGCTAACTCACACATTGAATTATTTCATGTAGTTACACGGAACTATTTTTTCAAAGACATCGCCTGATTTTCTGATAAAAATTATTGCCATGAATACGTTTTCGGGTCGACAAAGTCCTAGTTGCATGATTTGTGAATCTTTGACATAATAAGAATTTTTTTTTATATACATATAATGTTGGAGGCCGAAAAGTATACAAAAGCAGCTGTAACAGGGGTGAAGTGGGGAACATTGGACCGAAAGCGAGGCTCTGTGGGAAGAGTTCTTCAAAGGCGTCGTGCATATCGGAAACGTTAGTCTTGTGTTTATGCATCCGGTGTCAAAATATTATTTTGTGAATTTCATGTCCCCAGGTAAAAAAGTTTAATTTTCCTAAATTGTATTACACCTGTTTAGGAGTCATGGCTTTGGGCCTGAAGCCTTCGGCACGAGGCTTCGTGAAAAATACTCGATAAAGGGGGAGGTTTCTCGGAAGCATTACGAAGAACACCATACACCATATGGGCTTTAATTAAACTTGCTAATGATTTAAAATAACTGATGTTAAACTCACCGGTCTGTAATTATCCAACTTATTTCTCGAACCCTTTTAAAATAATGGTATGATGTTTGCTTCTTTCCATTCAACAGGAACCACTCCCTCTTTTAATGACAACACTCTTGCAATTGGTGTACTAATTTGTTCTACTGTTTCCATTAGTCCCTTTGGAGGAATTCTATACACTCCAGGTGATTTATTTTCCTTCATTGTCTTTATTTTCATAGCTGCCATTTCTGGAGTTACAATTAACTGCCCTAAATAGTCCGATTTAGCCTCCTGAAATTTAGCATCTGGAATGAATGGTAATGAATTAATATCCTCTCTGGTAAACACTGAACTGAAGTATCCATTTAGGTCTTCCGCCATTAAAAACCCTTGTGATATTATACTTCCAGCAAGGTCCAACCTTGTCTCGTGCGTTTTGTTTACTCCTGATATAGGCATACAAACTCATACAAACTCATACAAACTCATACAAATTCATACAAACTCATACAAACTCTTGCTATCATTGTTTATGTTACGGCCTAATTTGTTTTCATAGCTTCTTTCACGCTGTCTAATTTCATCAACATTTGTGTGCAGAGAGACAGATCGTCGTTTGCCGAGTCGTTTGTCGGCTGTTGTTAGAATTGATATTAAATAGCAGTACTGTACGGTGGTGCCATCTACTGTATGAATGACCAACTGCTAAACATTCATCTCGTGGAAACTAATACCAGTAGTGTGTGCGTGCGTGTGCTTGCATGTGCGTGCGTGCGCGCGCGTGTGCGTGCGTGTAGTTATTCATCTAACTGATTGCATTGTCTGTTTTTGTCAAATGTTTAACTGAAGTGTTTGGTATTACACAGAGCAGCGATGTTATGACCTTTCCCACTGACATCGCTGACGGAGGCTGGCACCAGTTCGCCTACAGGTACATTTACATTTAATTGGCTACCGATAGGCGTATGTAAGCTTCCGTTTGATTGGCTTCATACATACTTATGTAAGATCCAGCAGACTGATGTTTGATATACGTATGCTCAATTTTTATTGGTCTTCAGTAGGCCATCACAAGTCATAACGTAAAACGAGAATAATAATAATGATAATGATAATACTAATATTACTACTACTACTACTACTACTACTACTACTACTACTACTACTACTAATAATAATAATAATAAGTAGTAGTCGTAGTATTCAACACAACTGTACTGATTTCTAACCACAGCGTCCAAGGTGAGAATGTCACTTTGTACGTCGACTGCTTCCACCAGTCGTCGAGACCGTTACGTCGCCGCTATCACGCCACCATCAGCGTGCAAACGGTGATATCACTTGGCAGAAGTTTCATCGAAAGTAAACGGTACCCAAAGTTTGAGGTAAACGTCGTCTTTGTCGTATATTTATACAAAACATTCAACGTACAATCTACTTAAGCAGACAGTAACACAATCATAACGCAATCTTAGTTTACTTACGTATCACGTTTTAACATACTTCGGACACGAAACATTCCACGTGCATACGAAACAGAATAAGTATGCATTAATGTTATTCGTTGCTGGGTGATATAGAATTATTACACATCGATGTTTCTGTTCGTTGCAAGGTGAGATAGAACTATTACACATCGATGTTACTGTTCGTTGCCGGGCGAGACAGAACAGTTACACATCAATGACTTTGTGTCACTGTTCGTTGCAGGGCCAGATAGAACAATTACATATCGATGTTACTGTTCGTTACAGGTCGAGACAGAATAATTACACATCGATGTTCCTGTTTGTTTCAGGACGAGACAGTACAATTACACATCGATGTTCCTGTTTGTTTCAGGGCGAGACAGTACAATTACACATCGATGTTGTTGTTCGTTGCAGGGAGAGATATAACAATTACACATCGTTGTTGTTGTTCGTTGCAGGGCGAGATAGAACACTTACACATCGGTATTCCTGTTCGTTGCAGGGTGAAATAGAACAGCTGCTCATCATTCCAGATGCTCAGTCCGCATCCCAGCAGTGCAGCCCTCACAGCTCAGTGAGGATAGCGAGGAAGAGGCAGAAACAGGTTCGCCGATAAATAGTTTGTCCTCACGTATATGTACAAATATCAAGATTCGCATGTATACTGTATTCATGTCAATGACGTATTGGGGGGGGTATTTGACCACGTTCCCCTCTTTGGCTTAACATTTGTTTATGTTTTCCTATGTATCTAGTTGCGCCACTACACGGTAGCTTGGTAAACTAATGTGTGACTCACTTATATGTGTGAATATTAAGATTCGTGTATACACGTGTATGACGTCTTTGCTGTATCAAGGGGGGCAGTGGGCCATGACCCCCGTGGCGTATATGTTTTATTTGTTTCGTATGTAACATGTTACGCCGCTACATGGTAGCGTGGTAAACGAATGGGTGACTAAGCTTGCCTCCCTATTAGCCTCCCCCTCTGACATCCCCCTCTGGCTTCCCCCTTTGGTCTCCACCTCTGGCCTCACCCGTTGACCTCCCCTCTTTGGCCTCCCATTGACCTCCTCCTTTGGCCTCCCCTTTCACCGCCACATTGGCATCCCCTTTGGCCTCCCCTCTGACCTCACCCTTTGGCCTCCCATTGACCTCCTCCTTTGGCCTCCCCTTTGACTGCCACATTGGCATCCCCTTTGGCCTCCCCTCTGACCTCACCCTTTGACCTCACTTTTGACCTCCTCCTTTGGCCTCCCCTTTGAACGCCACATTGGCATCCCCTTTGGCCTCCCCTCTGACCTCACCCTTTGACCTCACTTTTGACCTCCCCCTTTGGCCTCCCCTTTGGCGTTCACTCTGGACTCTCCCTCTGGCCTCCCGTTTAGCCTCCCCTTTGACCTCCCCTTTGATCCTAGATACACCACTGATGCATGTACACCCGTACGTCCGTCCGCTGGATAACATGTCAGCCGTCGGTTAACCGGATAATTGAGCAGAATCTCCCACTTTTAGAACACATTTTGAGTAACCCACTGGCGTGACGTTCTTGATTTGTGCAGCACATGTTACGTTGTTATTATCTCTTTTAGGTGCACAACTTTGGCCTCACCCTTTGACTTCCCCCTCTGCCCCCCCTTTGGCTTCCCCTCTCTTGTAGGTCAACAACCCTAAAACCTCGACTTTTGTTTCGCTTTAATGATTATTTATACAATTTTCTTATTGACACCATTATGAAGTTGACTTACTTTTAGTTGTTGATATGTCGAAAACTAAGTTAACTTCATAAATATGGCTAGAAGAAAATGTTATAATCAAACATAATCCTTTCTGAAAGCATTTCACATATACACAACACAAATCTCCCGTCATAGAGTATGTTAGTACATTAGTACGTTACTATGTTAGTATGTTAGCATATGATTGTGAACGGTTCTTTCAACATACGATCTGAGTGTAATGGAATAGGAGACGAGTATAATGGTTACTTTATGCTTCCAAATTCAACAAGTTAATTTTTGCAGGGCGTAAAGAAGTCAGACGATATGCCTTCGACTGAATTTGATGAAGCAGTAAGTCGCAGTCCCGAAGTTACTGCAGGCGGAGGTAAGATAACTTCTACACAGGACCGCTTTAACGTCGCATTTTGGCGTATCATAAGTCCTATGCTAACCCTCTTTAACGTTGTGTTTATCTACAGCACAGGTTCTATGTTAGTAATCTTCAACGTTGTTCCTATACATGATTCATATTGGGTGCCTATGTTGTATAGTAGACGTCTTGGATTATCGCCAGGTTTTTGTTACATTGTGTCGATGTATCTATGGTAATCCTGTGTATTACTGTTTAACTGACAACTATGTGTATTTTGTCCTCGTCCGGTGCAGACGTCATTTGGTCAGCTTGGTCACCGTGTAGCGTCACATGTGGTCAGGGCATTCAGGTGCGGACTGCCTACTGCCCCACGGATAAGGGAGTCGAATGGAAGGAGTGCCCAAAATTACGTCATTCACAGCCTCGTTCTCGACCGTGCTCCAGCAGCGAATGTCCCGGTAAGTGGCAGCGAAGTCAGACGTGAACCCGGCAAATACAACCTTAAGAAAAAGTGTCTCACGTTTCTCGATATGATATACTGAGCCAACGCATCACCGTGACACATTCTATTAACAAAACGAGGCTACCTAAATATTTCACTCAGTCTGGCAACGATTACCACCTACCATAGATACAACCTGTCTCATTGACATATTGGTTTGGACGAACACTATCAAATCTGCACATTGAGCTATTGTGCAAGGATCTCTATATATAATTTACTTCTAATTGCATACATATCCAATTGTACTTATTACCTTAATTTACAATGATGTACAGAAACTGTGCACCACTATAATGGGAGATGTGACTATGACTTAGCCGCCTGGTGGCGATGCTGCTTGGCCTTAGGACTGTAAGGTGCTACCATCACACGTATTTAATAAGTGACTATGGATATAGAATTAAGCAGATAGCACGTGTATCAATGCGAGTTTCTGTGTGTTCTGTAGCCTATACAGATTAGTCGTAGCGAACATCTATATAACTCCGTACACCTGGCCAGTGTACGTGTGATGTTTTACTACAATACGATAATATTAATTTTGTCTAACAACTTCTGTCTTTAGTTTAGTACAAATCTGATATGTAACAACATTAACCCCCTACAACTAGCTTATTCGGTATCTTAGTGAAATTGCGCACTGCATTTTTGAAAAAGCAAGAAGCCGAACGTGTAACTCAATCCAACTACGCGAGTCATACATAATCGGTTGAATAAATTGTGTATTCATTTTCCTGTAATCGCTTCTGATGTCTTAGTTCACAACATTGCCACGTTTAATAAATTTAAGTTTCGTGAAGTTTTACCACCATTGTCACAATTATAGGTCAACAATGTGTGTCGTTTCAGTGACGTGTCACTACTCATGCTTCAACGGCGGGGAGTGTGTCGCGCCAGGGAGATGCAAATGTGTCAAGGGCTATTACGGCAGACAGTGTGAACTCGGTAGGTCCAGGGCAAGAAAGAACGATTTTCATTGGACTTATTGGTAGATCTGGGTTATTTTATTTCATCGCTAAATCGTTTTCGAAAGTATTAAGTGAGCTTTATATTACGTTTTTCGAATGATGTTGTGTTATACAAATTCTAACGGTAAATATACTACAACGATAAAAAGTAAAACATGAAGTATTACATTGTTAATATACAAATATATACTTTAATATCGAAAACTTCAGAGATTAATTATACGAAAGCCCCAAGTAGCTTCGTAACAGTTAACCAATGGTAATGGTCGTAACAGTTAACCAATGGTAATGGTCGTAACAGTTAACCAATGGTAATGGTTGTAACAGTTAACCAATGGTAATGGTTGTACGTTCCCTTTATATATTCACTGTTGATACACGCATCTTTATACCTTAACCTTATGCAACACGATGCGGTCTTCTAAAGCATTGTTAAAAAAATTAACAATATTGCCACGTAAACGCAACAAAACACCAGATTGCAAGTGGACAAGGAAGCCATTGGCTTATCAAGAATCCAACAATTCTTCATTTCTGTGTAACCCTCTCTTCTGAGATATCTGTCTATTTTGTTTTTACACATATTTACGCTGCTATCATTTATGCAATCTGAAGATAATGTGTTCCATTAAGTTATTATCCTTTGTGAGTATGAGTACTTTCTGATGTCTAACATACGAACATTTCTTGAGATTTGAATAGTTGATCCATCACATCGTGACCTATATATTTCTATCAATATTTTGATACCCATTCAATATCTTAAGAATTCAGTTTGATCTCCTCTGAACCTACTTGTCTTTAAGGTTGTTAAACCACATTGGTTGTTAAGCCACATTGTTCCTATTCACGAGACGTCCTTATCTATCTTCGCGCAGTCTCCTGCAATCCTGGCTGTTACAACGATGGCTACTGTCTCGAGCCGGACAGCTGCACCTGTCTCCCCGGCTACAGCGGGCCGCAGTGTGAAGTCGGTAAGTGTCCTAGTCGATCGACCAGTGCAGCAATAACAATGCGGGGGGTCTGGAACAAACTTTTTTGTAGGGGTCCTTACCAGGTGCGTGAAAGAGGAAAATAGAGACGCGTGGTTTTGACTTTGAAGATAACCTCATACCTTAACGTTTATTCAACTGTGTTTGAGCATATGCATTCGCGTGTGGTTGTCGACGACTGCGTACAAACATGCGTAAAATAAAACACAAGATAAAAAAAATACAACGTACGATGACAAGAAAGATTTACAGTGACATACCAGAAACGTAATAAAAAAAATGCAGCGCAAAATAGAAATCGGGTACAAGTTCTCCTGAGCAAACAAAGAACGACATCCAACTACTTTCCACCAAATTAGTTACCAACAGTTCTTGAGATGTGAATAGTTAGATTGCTGTTTGGGAGTTCATTCTGGGGGGCGCACCAGTTAATCCGGCACTGATCTGGTCACATGTCCACACGATAGCAAGACTGGACTTATATATAAATTAAAAGCTAAGTCATGTTGTTGGTATTGTGCTTTTTGTTAAGACCTCTGGCTAAAATAATGATGTAATTTACTTAGAAATGTTAATTCAATAAATAAATGTCGCACCAATGATAATTTGGTAACGTAGAAGTTCATAGAATAGGTTAGAGCACAATAGAGATCCCAGTATGAGCCGAGCAATACAGGGATCAGCATTAACAAGATTGCCAGCCAGAGTAAAGCACATCACGACCAGTGGATGAGGAAGGCAGTGATTTAGCGAGAGTCCAACAATATCTCATCTGTGTGAAACATGCACTTAAAAATAAAGCCTCCTCGTCGGGGAATTGAATCCCGGTCTCCCGCGTGACAGGCGGGGATACTCACCACTATACTAACGGGGACTGGCTGAAATTAGATGAGTGTTCGTCGTGGTGCAGCCCAATGTTCGTCGGTTACGGTGACGTGTCTTGTTTTGCTTTATGCGTTGAATGCCGGCCAACAATCCTAAGAAGTCAAACGACCAGGGTGTCGTGATATATATCGGAACATATTGGATTTGCAGTTTATAGTTTTGCTCAATCTTGCTCCACCTTGTTCCAAAAAAATGCGCTGGGGGAAATATACGCATTGTCCTGCCCGTCGTCGGGGAGTTTCGAACGAACCCCGTTATTCGAACCCAGTTTTGAGAGATTTGTTTTAACTGTAAACATTTTTAGAAATCATCCCAGAAGTCCACGACTGATTGTGTACGCCTGAACTCTCCTTTTCAAACCCTCCAGGACAGGCCTAATTGTATATGTCATAGTCTGTAGGTAGTATGATTAACTAATGTTGATTACACGTGACCGTACTGGCACGAAATTATGTAAACGTAGGATGTATCAAGAAAATGCATTTAGAGGGACATGTTCCCAAAAGAAGCTCATTAGTACAAAACGTATTTCAAAAAGCTGTCATGTCGGTGTCCACAATGCGTAATTTACATAGAGTAGTTTAAGAAAGTACATTTAATATGATAGTTTATAAAGGGTGTCACCTGTTTGTGGACGCCACTGATATTGAATAAAACGTTCGTCCAGTGACCTATGACTACCGCCTCCTCAATCACACGTAGGGTCTATACAGCAAGGTGTGACAATAGGTAAGACACCTGACGGACGAAACGGCCTTCACTGCATGCCAAATACATATGTCCAATGATGGTGAATTTAAATAATAAAATTAATAGACAACTCGTCAGGTCGATATATTGTAATTGTTATGAAGTTGTTTAATTTTTCGACATTTCCTAATTTCGTTTAACTTTCAGCGAGATGTGTGCCGGCGTGTCAACATGGCGGCCGCTGTATCCGGCCAGGGATCTGCGCATGCCCGTATGGGTTCCTTCCGCCAGACTGCAAACGTAAGCAAACACCGCATTGCAGTTACTATGTTTTAAATATGTTTGTAAAGCTGTGCAGTTTTGTTTCAAGAATGCATGAAGCTGGCTGGGTTGGTGGGTGATTTCCTTGTTGGCTGATTGGAAGGGAGGGAGGGAGAGGGGGGAGAACGAGGGAGCGAGGGAGTATGAAGGAGAGGATGAGAGAGATTGCTGTTTTAAAAATGTTTTACCAGAAAGTATATCTGTACGTTCTTATATTAAGCGTGTGCACCTAAGAACAATAACTTCGTTTGTCTAGTAAAGTTAAATGATTAAGAACTGTTTTTCTTCAGCGATCTGCAGCACGTCTTGCTATAACGGCGGCACGTGTGTGGACTTCAACTCATGCACCTGTCGACCGGGTTACGCGGGACACCTGTGTCAGACAGGTAGGTTAAAGCATTACAAACTTGTATAGTTGTTTCCGGGATTGTAATAAGAATATTGGTCCAAAGTAATCGTAGCTTGCAAACAACTGCGCATACTATATGTAATACGTTATGAAATAGTGATTTAACGAATACACCTGCATGTATTCATGCTAACATATAGTCCTTATAATTTTCCAAATGAGCTATCATAATAGGTCTTGCTAAAATTCGCTCTTTAGGAAAACCACCGTTTATTTTTGTCTAACCTGCCCCGTTACAATCCTTTCAAGCGGTCAATAACGTAAAATTAAATACAAACAGAATGAGCATATTTTTCTGTGACTATGCGCGTTTACTATATATTTTTATTTATATTAATTTTTATTAAAAATAATTGTAATAATGTATTCAATTAATATGTAGTAAAGATCTTAATATCTACAAATACACGTACTAACGGAAATGTGCAAACATTCAAATAAATATTTATTGGAACACTTTAATTGTATCGTATCGTCACAATAAGGAATACTACAAGGCCATTGAACGATTTGTATATTTTTTTGTATTTACTCAGCCGTATGCGAGCGAGGTTGCGGTAACGGTGGAGTGTGCGTCGCGCCGAACACGTGTTTATGTGCCGCGGGGTATGTCGGGAAAAATTGCCGCAAACGTAAGTGTTATTCACATTTTACCGATTGAAAATTCGTTCTGTGGAAATCTACACCGTAACAGAGTGCGTGTACGTGTGCGTGTACGTGTCGTACTTATACTATGTAATTATTTGATTGTTGCGCACTGAAATTCATAAATTTGTTGAAGCTATTAATTATGTTGATTTAGTTAAGTAAAATATGACATTTCCAGAGAACATGACAGGCTGCAGGAGCCTACATACCTGAATTGATGTCACCGTATTCGTTTCAGCGATATGAATATCGATGTTACCATGTTCGTTTAATCGACATGAGCCTTCATGTCACCGTGTACGTTTCAGCGATATGTGTACCGGCCTGTCAGAACGGCGGTACATGCCTCTACCCGTTCTTCTGCCTCTGTCCTGGCGGCACGTACGGCAGTCTCTGCGAAAAGTGTGAGTAGGCCCAGCGGGAACGTAGTGGGCCCAGCGGGAACGTAGTATGCCCAGCGGGAACGTAGTGGACCCAGTAGGAACGTAGTGGACCTAGTTGGAACGTAGTGGGCCCAGCGGGAACGTAGTGGGCCAAGCGGGAACGTAGTGGACCCAGTAGGAACGTAGTGGACCCAGCGGGAACGTAGTGGACCCAGCGGGAACGTAGTGGACCCAGCGGGAACGTAGTGGGCCCAGTAGGAACGTAGTGGACCCAGCGGGAACGTAGTGGGCCCAGCGGGAACGTAGTGGACCCAGTAGGAACGTAGTGGACCTAGTTGGAACGTAGTGGGCCCAGCGGGAACGTAGTGGACCCAGCGGGAACGTAGTGGGCCCAGCGGGAACGTAGTTGGCCCAGTTGGAACGTAGTTGGCCCAGCAGGAACGTAGTGGACCCAGTTGGAACGTAGTTGGCCCAGCAGGAACGTAGTGGGCCCAGCGGGAACGTAGTGGACCCAGTTGGAACGTAGTTGGCCCAGCAGGAACGTAGTGGACCAGCGGGAACGTAGTGGACCCAGTTAGAACGTAGTTGGCCCAGCGGGAACGTAGTGGACCCAGTGGGAACGTAGTTGGCCCAGCAGGAACATAGTGGACCCAGCGGGAACGTAGTGGACCCAGTTGGAACGTAGTTGGCCCAGCAGGAACGTAGTGGACCAAGCGGGAACGTAGTGGACCCAGTGGGAACGTAGTGGACCCAGCGGGAACGTAGTGGACCCAGTTGGAACGTAGTTGGCCCAGCGGGAACGTAGTGGACCTAGTGGAAACGTAGTGGACCTAGTTGGAACGTAGTGGGCCCAGTGGGAACGTAGTGGACCCAGTGGGAATGTAGTGGGCCCAGTGGGAACGTAGTGGGCCCAACGGGAACGTAGTGGACCCAGTGGAAACGTAGTGGACCTAGTTGGAACGTAGTGAGCCCAGTGGGAACGTAGTTAGCCCAGTTGGAACGTAGTTGGCCCAGCAGGAACGTAGTGGGCCCAGTTGGAACGCAGTGGGCCCAACCGGAACGCAGTGGACCCAGCGGCAACACATCGAACTGTCGAAGTGACGACGCAATACTATCAATAGTAAATTAAACTCTCAATGGTTATCGTCGGTAGTACGTTGATCTGTCAATAGTAACGATAGTTGCATTAGTAGACACAACAAATCAACCTGGGCTATTCGTGTCACTGTAATACTGTTCGTAGAGATTTGTTTTTCATTTGTGTTTGGTAATTTTACTTATTTTTCGACCCAGCATCAATAATCGTCGATCAGAGCAGCGTCACTCACCGTGTTAAAACAACCGCCTCAAAGGCCACGTGGTAGTGGCACCCATCTACTATAGTTTGTGACTTCTGGACGGTGACACTATCGCAATTTTAACGCAATAGTTATGAATGTATCGCAATAGCAATACAACTATCGAATACTATCGCAATAGTAAAGCTATCTCCAGTAATCTCTCCTAGTTAACACAACCCTGCTTATTTCCGAGAGTGCGCTGACTTAGCATGCATGCCTGTCTTTGCTTTATGCACATCTGTATATATATATATATATATATATATATATATATATATATATATATATATATATATATATATATATATATATATATATATATATATATATATATATATATAATACAGCATGTGCATAAAGATATATATCATCCTTTAAGACTGGAATATAACCAAGCTAACATAGAAAATATGGATTTACTCACACCCGCCACGCGTGTTCATGTTTAACTTCGTCGTCTGTTCTATTTTGTTATACAGAACACTACTTATTCTAGAAAGTGGGACGTAAACGAGTTATTCTTTCATGTTTAATTTCAATAATTGACAAAGCGCCTTTCTTGTCTTTGTAGTTATGTGCATAACCCGATGCGACAATGGCGGGACATGCATTGGTCTTGACACGTGCGCCTGCGCGTCAGGGTTCACCGGCAAACGCTGCGAGCAACGTAATGGTTTCTATTCTTCGCTATTTCAACACGGACAACTTATTTTTTAACACGTGCACACATTTTGAAAGCCGGAAACTGTGTCGATAAAAGTAGCTCTTCCACAGTGTAGCAATAAGCTAAATTAATATAAAAGAGTTATCCTATTTTTAATGTTTTCCTTCCATTTCCCGTTTTATCCGCCTAAATGGTATACACAACGATTGTGACCCCTGAATTCGAATTTCCAGGCAATAATTAACATCCTACGTATAAATAGGCCATTATTTAGATATACATAAACTGTTTGTGTTTTTTATTTTTTAGAAGTACTAAACTTTCTCCATGTTCACATAATATTGTGATTGAATGTTGAAATTAAGCACACAGTATTGTTCCTATGATGTTCTAGGCTACAATGTTCGTGTGGAAATAAAAATGTATTATTATTATTTATTAATTTGCTGTTTCTCTTCCTACACAATGCTGCTTGGTCATTTGCTAAAAATCGTTTGTGTCCATTTTCTCAATATCATGTTTTGATTATTTACCTGATAATAAACATTTAGCCTACTTTATTTTCTTTTAACAGCGATGTGTCTGTTCGGGTGTGAAAATGGCGGCAAGTGTGTTTCACCGAATATGTGTCGCTGTAAAACCGGATATTACGGAACACAGTGTGAACGAAAGTAAGTTTATTGTATTTTGTAAAATGTGCACAGTATATGACATATATCCGTATAATAATGTCCTTGTTTACAGCACTTTAAGATACACTTCAAAGAAGGGTGTACACTTTTTTAGTTAAACCGTGTTACTTAATTACTTCTCAATTACAGTGTATTTTTTCTCAAATGTGGCTTAAAATAGACTTGTTTGTCTGCTGTCTTCATTCGACACACCTTAAAACGCTGAACGCTGAACGCACACGCGCGCACATATAATGTGTATATATATATATATATATATATATATATATATATATATATATATATATATATATATATATATATATATATATATATATATATATATATATATATATACGCACATATTGACTGACGAAATGGCTGACTGACTGACTGACTGGTTCTCTCACTCACTCACTCACTCACTCACCCACCCACCCACTCACTCACTCACTCACTCACTCATTCACTCACCCACCCACCCACTCACTCACTCACTCACTCACTCACCACCCACTGGATAAGGTGACTTGCAGTAGTATGATTAATTATGTACAGTCGGTGCCCAAATCAGTGTTACTCATAACTCTTCGAAAATGACGATAATTTGCTGTTTTTAGAAAATGTCGCTTCGCCGCCCGGCCACAGAGCTATCTGGTCGCACATCGAGTGTCCTACACGACGACAACGACGACACCTTGCGGACTGTGGGGATGGCGGAGATGTACAAAACACAAGTAAGACAGTGTCATATTCAGCACCGGGGAGGCCGGAATGTGTGAAGGACTGGTCTAGTACTATTGGTGATTCTAACCAAACCGGAATTGCAACTCGTTTCACACCATAAATTCGTCAGTATTTACAAATATTTTAGCACACAATAATCCCGTAACGAATGTAGTTTGTATCTGGTACCAGAGTAGAATTGAACAGACTTTCTGATGTCGAGAAACCAATATCTGCTTACGTATTTGTCGCATCCGCTGTGTTTCCGTTACGCATATTACATGTGTTTCCGTTACGCATATTACATGTGTTTCCGTTACACATATTACATGTGTTTCCGTTACAAATATTACATGTGTTTCCGTTACAAATATTACATGCCGAGAAGACTTGTGAGTGAAAACTGGAACTGCACTAATGCACACTTAGAAAAGTAGCACAGCACTTTCTTCAATACTAATAGACAGTTTCAGCCATATCTTCCATGCATCAATAACATATGAACACTTAACGTACAACCTTTAAGTAATACAGTGTCAGCTGTAAGTTTGAAATAGTGAAATTGCCCATTAAGCGCTAATGCATTTGTTGGTCTTCAACCATGCCATGCATGAGTGATTTTCGATGAGCAGTAGTAGCGACCCGTTCTTAAACGTACAATCACAGTACATTTACTGGTGTCCTGTTAGGTTATTAAGTTATAAATTATAACTGTTCTTAAATTACTATATTACATCGCATGCAGAACATGAGCACTTCTTCTTTAAAATAATTTTTTTGTGACCGGCAAATTCAGCTGACGTCAGTACTTATTAAGGAACTAACGATACGCAGATCGAAGAACTTATAGCTGAAACTGTCTAGTGCCTCGCCGAATCAGCCTTGTTTACATGCCATATCTCACGCGTGGCGCGTTTCTTTGTAGGACTATGTACAGGACAGTTCACAGGACACATTTCCGGCAGGAGTGTTTATGAAGCGGCGTTCTCTTAAATGAACGTTATTTATTGATGTATGCAATCGCAGACACGTCGTCTGCTCCAGTCACATTCGGCGCGAAATGTCGCGCGCTACGAGTCCGTCTTTGTTTCCTCTGCAACGAGTCATCGTGTATATACTTCTGAGCACCATTTGCAAACACTCAGGGAGAATAGTTGTTCGAGACTGGTGTTGTACCAGACTGGTGTTTCCCGGGAAAACGTACAACATGCAACATGTGGTGGTATTACAAATGTCCATAGAGTAAATATAAATATCCATAAAGTACGTCACGCTATTTTTGAAAAACATTTTTGAGACCCCCCTAAAAATACGTTCGCTTTGAGATACACCCCCACCTATTATGCATCCATCTATTTCCCCCCAAGTTTGCAGACTTTTCCTCCGCCATTACAAACTTCACATATGCATGTAACGCCCCTTAATGCTTTCCCGGATACCCCCTTAGTGTGACGTACTTAATGGGTACATGTCAATGTAAACGTTTACACCAGCAGTTGGACATATGACGGTTACATTGCAGTGGACATATGACGGTTACACTGCATAGACGGGATATTGTCTCCGAGACCAGTGATGTGATAAGTTTGTTGAATATTCGTGGTATTATTAATTATGTAATAAAATATGATATTGTTTTGTCTGTCTGCGTTGCATTTGTATCTAGCTGTTGTGACGCTAGTTTGCCTGACAATTGTTATTTGTGTTTTCTATACATTTCATCGTTGTTTTCTTGCTAAAAATGCAGGAACTAAATATGCTACACCACAATTGTTCGTTCTCCATGAGACACCCATGTACTATATATTTAAATATCTCCACTATATGTTTCAAGTTAGAGTGTCTTTCTGTCCTGTTTCTCCACATCTACCACCTTTTCTGCTTTTTATATTCTCTTTGCTAATGTCAGTTCTACACTTCTACGTATATTCATTCTCACAGAGGACGAAACATTGATGGAACAAATTATCCAATAATTGTGATAATGCTTGCAGTGTGAATATGTTAAAAAATTATAGATATTTTATATAACGGCGGGCTATGCAAAGGTGAATAATTGTTGGACTCTCGATAAGCCAATGGCTTCCTTGTCCTTGGATGGCAGTCTTGTTAAATACAAGTTACATGAAATACCCCATGGCGCTTCTGGTGGTTATCTTAACAACTATTTACCCAATGCTAGTCGGAAAATAGTTAACAAACTATCCTAGTGAATAAAACATTAGACTACATATATTCATTCCCACAAGGTCTCGCATAGACTGGCCGCACCGTAAATTATCGATGTAGCGTCTCAACCTTAGTCACAACCTTATACCGATATTTTTTGCCACTTGGTCAAGGTTTTTTAGGCCTTCAATGTGTATGCCGAGGACGTCGTATGGTGGCGTTCGAGCTTTCCATTAATTCAAACGATTTAGGGCGATTCATCAGTGTTCACATATATTGAAATCTTCGTAATCGAAGACATTTTCTCTGTGAATGTACTTTGTCTGAATGAGTTATGTGACTGGTTTAAATAAACATCCAACCCGAACTTTATATTCGCAGACAGAAGAGATATCGGCAAATGCGATAATCCTACAGAAAGGCGTCCTTTTACTGTGACTCAAACACAAGAAAACGAACAACGTACTCGCTGTTTTCATAAGGTGTACAAACTGTCAAGCAAATCTCAACAACATTGAAAATAAAGACGACAATTTGTGTGAAATGTGTAACTGTTGTCTTCACACATAGCGCTGGACGAAGCGGACACTCTTCAAAGACAACGCGAATAACAACACAAACACTGGTTATACAGACAGAGCTTTCAGCAACACATTTAGATGGTCTCGTCTTTCTTTCGTGCGGGTCTCGAGTGTTTATTTAACAAATGGTGGTCGTCAGTGCGTTTTAGCGCACTCTATTTACAATGGTCATTTCATTATAGAGTTTACATTGAACTGTATGAGTCCAACGGTTCGGTCAGTTCGGTTTGTGGTCACTTTGGAACACATCAACCGTCGACAGGCGTTTACTAAAGGCACATGACTAAGAAGTAACAAGATCGTACGAAGAAACTGCCATGGAAAGTTGAGTTTGAAACGTTTGTTTCAGTCGTGACCATGAACAATGTGAGAACTGAATGAATACAGTACTGCACATTGCATAGTATCACCGCAACCCTGTCGCAATCCACGGCGACGGTCGATTAACACGCCAGAGGAAATGACAAAGGGCAACGGACGACGAAACATGTCCATTTCTACTGCGATTTGGGACCTGCATACTCTTAATCGGAAACCGTACGTCGATGCCCAGAGGAAGTTGGCTTCCATCGGCCGTGAGCGAGCGCAGGTGAAGCTGGCCCATTACAACGAGGAGGACAGACTCTGGCAGCAGCTCTACAGCAACGAGTGTCTGCTGAAGACGAGTATTGCCCGTCACAGTCTGGCCCAAGTCAAGTCTGGTTCGGTGGTTCTACCGCGCCCGTGGAAAGAACCCCACCAGGCGAAACCGATCCAGCCTTCGGAAGGTGAGTGCTCTGCGTTATGCCGCAGGAACGACTTTGTTGTTGGGTGGTGTCTATATCCTTTGTTCTTATCAACAGTAATGGCCATACGTTTCAGAATACTAGCTCAAAACAGACTTTTTCCGTGGTAGTTCGCGAAACGAAAGGCCCCGTCTATTTCTAGTATAATTTCCTTTGTTACAGTGCTATGGTCCAGACTAACGTTACACGTGTTTTTCGAACACAAATGGCAAGACAAAGCAGCGTTCACCCCGTTATTGGTAACGTCTAACAGCGCATTTTCCGTGTATGACTTAACTTTAGACAATCGAAGAAAAGACACATGACAATTGTACGTAATTGTTCGTGTACCGTTGCGAACACTTGTACATGTAATTCGATGGACTGCAAAAAACGAATGGCGTGTTGAATAAAAAAAATTTACGACCCGAACGTAGGGTCATCGTTGACGAACCCCTGAAAGTTTGGCGCCCGAGATGCAAAGCGTCTAGGAGGAGTAACATAACACACATACAAACACATGAACATGCAAACATACAAACATAAAAACAAACAAACAAACATACAAATATACAAACATAGAAACAAACGTACAATCAAACATACATACAAACATACAGACATACAGACATACAAACATACAAACATACAAACATACAAACATACAAACATACAAACATACAAACATACAAACATACAAACAAGCAAACAAGCAAACAAGTAAACATAAAAACAAATAAGCATACCAAACATACAAACAAACATACATAAAAATATGCAAACATGCAAACACACATACTCACTCTATTGTAGAAAGACTGTGTTTCAGCGCGTAAGAATTTCATCATATTCAAGGCGCATCGAGCGCGACAGATATTTTCGGGCGTCGAGTCCACAGCACATCGGCCGAACTACCGGGAACTGTACGCCAGGGAGAGAGCGTTGGTCGAGAACAACCGACAGAGCATACAACAGCTTCTCACCTGTCTCAGGTACGACAGATAGAGTGACTCGAGACAACGTCTAGAAAATGTTCACCGAGTGGGGAGAATGATTTATGTTAGATTTTCTTTTTAACACAACTACACAGTTCACTCACTGCTACGACCTACTGGCTGCCTTCTTTATGAATAGCCTCGATGATCCAGGCTCCGCGCTGTGGCGACACCGTTTGTCGCACACATCTTCACCTGGATGTTCAGTGGGGTTCTCATTGGTTTTGGGCGCATACATAAGTAGCTAATTAAGATCTCGAATTAACTTTAAACTTTGATTTATATTGCCACAACTGTCAGACTGAAAAGTTAATCAAGCAAAAAAAGCGTAGTGTAGCATCTTGATAATGACGCCGATTGGCTGCTGGCGCTTCACGGGAACGCCTACACAAAATAGAGTGGTGACAGTGGGTAACAACGAGACCACGCCTCTGCGGCCAGACTCTCTTCTCGGCGAATTCAGAAGGCGAGCGAGAGTCTGATAAGCGAGACTACTTCAGGAACTGACGTCTTAGTTCTTCTTCTGTTCGCCAGATGGTATTGCAAATAGACCATCCCATGCCACTGCCATACCACCTGGCAGAAAACTAAGCGGTCCCAGAATTCAGTTCCCGAAGGAGGCAACCAGCGGTTGCCGAAATGTCGCAGTGAATAAACTGTATAGTTTAAAAGGAAAATATAAAATAAACTATCATATAATTATACCCCCGGGTAGATCTATCCGAACAAACGTGGAATTAAATGTTGTCCCAATTTCTATGTCAACAAACGAAATGCGTTGATAAGAACTTTCCCAGTTACGTCTTCGAATATTGGTTGATTAGTAAGATAATGATATACGCAATTTCTTCAAACTTAAAGAATGTAGTAGAAATAAAGGGGAAAACGTAACATTAATAGGTTCTCACGAACTAGATTGGCCTAAATTAGTTACGCCGCTGAACGACAGTCTTACCTCATTTGTTCTATGCCGATACATTCATTCAATCATTCCACACCATTCCGCGTACAAAAAGCAATTATTATTATTTAAACAACATTGTGCTTTTGCGTACTTTTCCGGTGTAATTTGCGCCGCTTCTTCTACAGCGAGCACAAGTGGTTCATATTTCTGCTCACCGCGGATGCAGTCTGCACCGTTATTTTCACCGGAAAAGTGCGCAAAAAACATAACATTCTAAATGAATGTAAGTTTTTTTGCACGTGGCATGTTTGGATTAATGCATTTGTACAGAAAAAATGAGGTAAGATTGTCGTTCAGCGTTGTCAATAATTGAGGCCTATCTAGTTCATGATTACCCATTAATAAAAGACGAGTGTATATTAAATACAAATAAATGAATATACATTAAACATATGCGAAAGTATTCCTTCTTCAGCGCAACGACGAAAACTTGCTCATATTCAGCCAGTCCCCGTTAGTATAGTGGTGAGTATCCCCGCCTGTCACGCGGGAGACCGGGGTTCAATTCCCCGACGAGGAGGCGTTTCTTTTTTTAAGGACTCTTGGGTTACTTTTAATAGGAAAATGTGTCCATTCGCCACTTGAAGCTCAGTACATTCTATGACAATCTATTTAAAGTTGTTTACGTGGAATGTAACATCTACTTTCCACCAGTCGTTAATTAGAACAACAATCAAAACTACTGATACCAAACTAAGGCTAAACATCAATTCGCGTGTATTGACGAAACCTAGCTTATGAATAACTAACACACAGTTGTGTCAACTCACATTCATATTGCGACAATCATGTCATATAGCCTGATCTGAGAAATGTGTTATTGTTGTCATTTGTAGCATCTATATAAAACAAATTAGTGCCCAGGAAGTGTCCATAAAAAAGCCTTTCCAACACAGGGAAACCTCTGACAAGTGTCTACATATTGATGTCAATGTTGTACTTGCAGACGAACGAGACTTCATAACAGAAAATCGATGGGAGCAATTCTTGAAACTCGGGACGAAAATGCTACCATGGTTGCGTCAACAAAATCGGCTAGTGACCTGGCCATTCGCAAGATGGCGCCACCGCCGCAGCATTCGTCTCGGGAACGAAATCCAGCGATGAATTGCTGGTTGGTATCTGATTCTAACGTGCTGCCGCCAATCGCTGTTAAACGTCGCGACACTGATTTATGCGATAACGTGGCCCAGACTGGAGCCCAGTAGTGAATCGCTGAGGCGTGACCTGATCAATCGCTATTTTATGTACGCGCTCACAATACCAGGCGGCAGGCGGACAATCAGTCGCCAAGCGGGGAACACAATGTCGCGTGCGCAGAGTCGGCAGACTTCGAACAGTTGGTCAGCGAATCTCTGAAATGTGCGCGCGACGAACCGCAAACGAATAATAGGAAAATTAAATGTTACACGAGTTACTTGTTTCCAGCATAGTTGTGTAAAAGAATGTGTAGTCATGTGTGAAGAATAGTGAAGTGACTGACGAATGTTTAAGTCGTTTAAAACGTGTTGAGTCGCATTCGTTGTTGTCACGACGACATTAAATCATGCGATACCATGCTGCAATTACTGCTGCACCTGCGGGTTGCAATTGCGCCATTGTTGCTTCGACTGCAACTGCTTCAATGGCGCGGCAGTCGTCATTATATGGTATTATTGTAACTGTGGTTTACTGTTGGCACTGGCCCTAACCCAGTAGTTGATACTAACACTGCCGTAGCTGCTACTACTGTTACAGTTCGTGCGTATATGCAGCATAATTCCCCGTGTGTACGCAGTGTCTTTGTGTTGAATCTATGGCGCTCTATACGAGTGCCCATGTTTAGTGTTTGTGTGAATAAACTTCGTAGGTTGGTAAATGGACAGGTTGGTTGGTAGGTTGGTAAATTACATTAGACAAACAAACAGGCATGACAAAGGTTGCCGCAGTGCAATGTGGGATGTGTATACAAAACCTGCAACACAGTGTAGACGACCAGGAGGAAGCACCACCTCATAGAAGCAATAGGT
The DNA here is from genome assembly GCA_033239005.1 of Lamellibrachia satsuma. Classification (NCBI taxonomy): domain Eukaryota; kingdom Metazoa; phylum Annelida; class Polychaeta; order Sabellida; family Siboglinidae; genus Lamellibrachia; species Lamellibrachia satsuma. The sequence continues at coordinate 4,171,653 of BSQZ01000040.1, forward strand.
GTAAGCATTACTACATATACAAAATAAATAGGCAAAATCACAGGATAGTTGCAAAAACCTTGAAGATAGCTACTGATATTATGTAAGGTAACCACAAGAGGAAAGTACACTAAAAGTAGTGGATGAAGGGTACTGTTAGTAGGTTTCATATCCTGCATAACGTAAACATGGCTGACAAATCACACACCTACACACACACACACACACACGCACGCACGCACGCACGCGCGCACGCACGCACGCACGCACGCACTCACACATACACCTATGCACACACACGCAAGCGCGCACTCACATACACACGCACGTACTCAGGTACTAATGTGCTTTGTATATATATATATATATATATATATATATATATATATATATATATATATATATATATATCAGATCAGATGACGACTCGTGTTACTGACGAATGATAGAAGCACACAAATTACATATCAGAAATCATATATCTTAAGGTAAAACATAACAAAGGCTATAGTAAACTATACTGTAAATGGAACGAAACATATAGTGTTGTTATACTCTAAATGCAACTTTTGTCATTAGGTACACTGTATATAGTAGTATGCCAACACCACTACGGTAATACCACGAAAGCAGAGTATACGCGCTGCTGGATTTAACACTGGCGCACAAAGTGACATTCTAGGGAAGAACTCGGAAGTTCGTCCCATAGTGGAATTCGTTCAAACAAGTCCTGAGCAATGCCCTGTTACCACGAGGTAGAACTTGTCTGTCGGCCGTGACGTCTCATGCACGCTGGCGTGGTGGAGCCGGGCTCGTGTGTGATATCTAGGGATGTGTCTTCTCACGATCACCGCCCCGTCGAAGGAAGTGTCATGACATGACATACGAATAAAGTTCCAGTGATTTGTTTAGACGGTACCCTCTTTCGGGAATAGTTTGCACCTGGAAAACGTTTATGAAAAGGGAACATTTATAGAGTGCGCCACTTCTGCTGCGCATAGGTTGTTTACATTTCTAATGATTGGCTGGCAATATGTACACGTGACAGGGACGCTTGGCTCCCTTGCGTATAACGACATGATGCATGTAGTTGTACTGGATGCCATTTGGTGGAAACATGTTTTTTTTTTGAAGAAAAAAGTGGCTGAATTTGACAATTTTTTTTTACAACAGGTTGGTAAAAAAATAAACATTAACACAGTTGATTTTCAGAAGATTGTAGATACAAATTTGCGAACAGCGTTAAAAAACGTGAACATTGTCACCAATGGATAAATACAAAGTGATCCGTTCACCACTGGCCGGTCGTTGAGGCTGGGCTAAACCGTGCGACCGTAATATAGACATCTACCATGTTTTCGTGGCATACATGGCTATTTCATTTGATAGAGTATTTCTCGTAAGGAACCTTCATAATTGTTGAAATTTACCTGTTCGTACAATGCGTACTAATCTGGGGGGGTCAAGGCCCGCATAATAATTTAAATATATGCCGGTCGCGTACGAACTAGGAGCTGCACCGTTGCGTCGTGCAGCGCCGCGCTGTGAATTGTTACGGAACTACTATTGTTTTAAATTTATAACCGTTCACAGCGCGGCGCTGTAATACAGTCAGACATATTGGAAATGTAAAACTTCGTTGAAAAAGTTTATTATTGGAGATATATGTTTGGAAAAATAAAAAAATAATGTGATGGTTGTTATTATACGTCATACGCCGCCACTCATGCTCTATATCATAACGTTGTTACATCGATGTTTCTATCTAAATCTGGAAAATTATCATCATTTTAAAGTACTAATTCAGGGGGTCTAAGAAAGAGTACGCTTCATACGAATATGTATATATCGACAATTGTGAATGGCTCCTAAACATCGTAGGGTCATAGGTTAATTTCTTCGCGTAGTAAATCATCGGTTAAAAGCATAAATATTGGCATAACACCATGGAAACGTTAAAAGCCACGCAGGCCAACCCATATGAACGTTTACTACGTTTCCATGGTTACATGATTCAGGCTCGGCCGTTACGACTAATGCTATGATCGATGACAAATGTTTGCCGATACAACACGACGCGCGTGGGGAGTTTATTGCGAGCCAACGTTGAGCAATACACATTTCTCGACATTCATAAACACCGTCTAGCACATGCTTGAGACCGTTCTGTACACAGCGGTGTCCAGCCGAGTCATTGTTGCCTGGCGACAACGCAGTCAACCGTGACCGAGTTATGTCAGCCAGAACGGCCCGCGCTGCGCAGCTTTCGTTAGAACTTGTACGGGCATATAGCGGTTCAGGCGCTTATGTCGACCGTGACATTGTGGTAAACACCGAGCGTAAACCTTGAATCCGCTGTGCTGATCGACGAACATGTGGACGTCAACGCTGGTTTTGTGCTACAGCCTGGCCGCTTGGACGGTCTTCACCGTTCACGGTAAGTCCAACGAGCGTCACACTACCCGGGCATCGACTGCATAGTAGTTAGTGCGCCCCGACATATGGATTTGGCAATATTCGATATAAGCTGCAGGAACGTCGCGGTATACACAAGTGTAATAATCGCCTCACGTAGATGGTGTTCCGCAAGTTCAATAGTCGCATCCTTGCCATCCATTGTTTCACAATACGTGGTTAGATTCCTCCTCGAATAAAAACCAACCACAATATATTTGAATACAAATATAAAATAATATCAGAATTCAGAAAATAATAAAAAAAACATGCATTTGTTAATACGGACAAGCAGCATTCACGTCGATGCAACGGGTATGCGAATTTACAATGGAGATTACGATATAGGTGTGTGTGTGTGCGTGTGTTCGTGCGTGCGTGCGTGTGCGCTCACATGGAACCCTCAGTGCAAAGGGAAAAAAGGAAGGCTGAGAAACACCAGGCGCAGAGAAATGACAGCAGAGATGGCAAAAACTGAATGTACTCGGAAACAGCTAACACAAGCTTGTGTCCGAGGAAATGAACCGTTAGTGGCGAATGTTTCGCCAGGGAGTGACCAGGGTCATATCATACACATGTGTACACATATACGAATAGATAAATAAATGAATACATATATGAATACATACACTATGTATATACATGTATGTATGGATAGTTTGGCATAGACATACTCATAAGCATACATATATACATACATACATGCACACATATATGTGCGCACGTATTCACCCACGCACGCACGAATGCATGCACGCGCACACACGTACGTACGTACGCACATAACAGTAACAGTAATAATAATAATAATAAATTATTATTAATAATTGTTTTGAACAACCATAACTGTGCACGTGCATTTTGGTGACACTTTGACTACATTTCACTTAGTGTGTGTGAAAATGTCGTCGTGTTACTTCGCACGACCATTTAGTGAGTGTTAGTATTGTTGTAATTATACCAGTGTTAGGAGTTTTATAATTACAGCGTTTGTTAGCGTTGTTGTAGTAATG
>BSQZ01000040.1:4185098-4245098 GCA_033239005.1 Lamellibrachia satsuma
CTAATAAAGGCTACCCGAAATAACCCGTGGCGCCTCTAGTGGATAAAACAACTCTACATTGGTTGAGCACGCGTTGGCATAGATAAGCGACTGTTGTTCGTTGGAATGCGTTTATTTTGCTTTAGGTGCCTAATAGTCAACGTTGTTCGAATTATGTCAGCCACTCTATTTATATATATATATATATATATATATATATATATATATATATATATATATATATATATATATATATATATATATATATATATATATATATATATATATATATACTAGTGCCCGGCGCGGGCCTATAATTTAAGCCCAAGCCCGGCCCGCAATTAGCAGTTAGAGTCCAGGCCCGGCCCAGGCCCGCAGCAATTTTTTTAGCCCGGCCCGGCCCAGGTCCGCAAACTAGAATTTAGGCTCAGGCCCGCCCCAGGCCCGACTCAGACCATGAATGTTTGGCCTAGGCCTGGCCCGGCGCGCAAGTTTCAGGCCCATACCCGGCCCATACCCGCGGGCCAAAGACGGGTAAGCCCGCGGCCCGCAAGCCCGCGGCCCGCTAAGTTTAGAGAAGATAAAACTATAATCTTATGAGAAAGACGAAACACAAATAAACTGTAAAACAGACTTATTGTTTTAATAAATAAAAAAATAATATATGAACATTGTATTATGTTTACTACTAAAATACTAATGTCAGTTGTTGTTTAGTAGTGTCTAGCTAGTAGCTAGTACTAGCTACTACTATATGTCACCCACTGGCACTGACACCCAGTTGCATTTCCAGCAGGCCTGCAGTCACTAGCTTGAGACAGATCAGGTTGAGACATATGTGAATTAGTACAAGTGTGAATGAATCAGTACTGGGGAAATTGTAGATATTAAATAGTAGTCACTAGATCACACAATTGAAAAATACCATTTACCAACTGGGGTGGGTACTGGGTACTGGCACTACTGGGCAGTGGGCAGTGGCCAGTTGGCTGGTCATTCAGGCGGACAATGTTTGGAGGAAAGACCTAGACAATAGAATGTCCACTGGTTTGGTCAAAGGGTGATTAAGTTGATGGTTAATCATGGCTTGATTGCCTCTGCAAATATGTCTAAAGTAAATATTTCCAGCCAGGTGAACTTAAGTGGCCTAGTATGGGGGTCATTAGATATATGCAAAAGGGTACATTCATGCCAAAAATGTGCGGTTTACAGAGTCCAGACATCACGGATTAAGGGATATGAAGTTAAGTTTGAGCTGAAGAAGAATGATGGGAGACACGCATTAACTTTGATGAAGCCAGTGAAACAAGTGCTACAACTCCAGTCACAGTGTCTTGGAAAGCCAGTACATGTTTAAAGAATTACAATACAAAGATATGGGCATGCAACTATGCATATATTTTACAATGAAATGTCTCTATTAAAAGAATGCACATTATTAAAATGATACCATAGGAAGTCCCATTGTTGAAAAGAGGTTAAACTGCATTCCAATGTATAAAGCACTAGTGTCATTTATAATTCCATGCAAGATCTCAATTTGCAACTATATAATACTAAAGAAATAATGTTAAGCATTCCTTAACCGGAATTACAATTTATAATAAGTTTTTAATAATAATAAAATTAATAATCTTGGTTTTGTATGAATATTTTTATTATGTCTAGGCCAAGCTCAAGCCCGGCCCGCTCACACTACGCCCAGGCCCGGCCCAAGCCCGATGTGTTTAATTTTTTTTCAGCCCAGGCCCGGCCCGGCCCGGCCCGCAAAATTACGTAGAGGACTGGACCGGGCTTGGACCCAAAGCCCGGCCCGTGCAGGGCACTAATATATATATATATATATATATATATATATATATATATATATATATATATATATATATATATATATATATATATATATATATATATACATATATACATATATACATATATACATATATACATATATACATATATACATATATACATATATACATATATATATATATATATATATACATATATATATATATACATACATATATATATATATATATATATATATATATATATATATATATATATATATATATATATATATATATATATATATATATATATATATATATATATATATATATATATATATATTAGTGCCACGACAGGTAACCTTAAACGACTGTGAAAACTCGTATTGTGTTAGCTTTCAAAGAAAACATTAACCACATGCTTTTTGCGAAAACATTTTTGACAGCGATCCCACGATGCCTTGCTTTAAGACGTGCTCGCCACCTAGCGATTAATAGCACGCTATTTCGGGTAGCCTCAGACCTTGTGAGTGAAGTTGTCGCACTTGGTTTAGCCTAAACGTGCACCTGTGTAGTGCATGTTCCCATTCGCACGTGTTAACCTGATTTGTCACATTACATTAAATGAGTACTCACAGTGTGCACCCTAAGACGTTCGACCAATGTCCGTTGCCCGAGACTGAAGCGCATAGGATGATGCAAAGACGTCGTCATTGTGTGTCCAGATTTTATCGAAACGACGACGACGTCAACAACGACAACAACGACAACAACACCGCCAACCACTACGACGTCATCACCGACAACAACGAAACCAGTGCCGCCAACAACCACCAAATGTAACAAGTTTACTGTACATATCCCGATGAGTATTTTATTTTCATTAAAAATTGGAAGAAACAAACGTTCGGGATATAAAGAGCTGTTTGCAATTTGTATATAATGTTTAGTCGCACATGCGCATTGCAACAACAACTATTCATTACATCTTGTTCATGCGTATTTCTTGCGTATTAGACACAAGCGATGTGTACTGGAAAAAAAACTTGTGTGCGTGTGTGTGTGTGTGCGTGTTTGTGTGTGTGCGTGGGTACGTGCGTGCGTGCGTACGTGTGTGTGCACCAGCACGGGATTTAGGAGTTACTTTTTATAATTTTTTTATTTTAGACAGTATATTTCCCTAACGTGTTGTTGCTTTTATAACATTCGCGACTTTCGCCGTATTCGCCGGTACACATTTCTTTCTGTTGCCAAAATGTTTGCAACTGATATTGTTCGCAGTAGACAATTGCAATTCCCTTTTCACAATATTGCTCTCAAAGGCATCATGAAATGACATCGTGTGCAAAATTGTATGGTAAATGTAGATACCCGGTCCCTCGTTTCTCTCACTCAGTGCCTCTTCTTAAATCATTGCATTGCGCTCCCTGTCCGAGATCGCATTATATTTAAGATCTGCCCAATTACCTATCAAGCACTTTCATCCAAGCAAACTGCATATTTACATTCACTGCTCACTCCTGCAAGGCAGTCCAGACAGCTTCGATCATCTAGTTCTAATCCACGTTTCGTTCCGGATGTTAAGACGGCAGTCGGGGCTAGAGCTTTATCAGATGTCGCACCAACTCCGTAGAACTCAATCTCTATTAAAGTTAAATCGGCAGGACAAATAAAAACATTTTGCTGTCAACTAAAAACTCACCTGTTTATACTAGCTTATCTTCCATAGCTCCTCCTTTACTACTTAATTGCTAACGGGCTAGAAACTGTCTAACCCTTTTAGCGCAATGGAAGTGCGTATATTATATTGTATTTGTATATGTGTGTGTGTATATATGTGTATGTGTGTGTGTGTACGTGTGCACGTGTGCATACGTGTAGTGTGCATGTGTGTACGTGTGTGTACGCGTGCACGTGTGCACGTGTATATGTGTGTGTATGTGTCGTCATTGTGTGTACAGATGTTATTGAACTAACGACGACGACGACGACAACAACAACAAAAATGCCAACCACTACGACGTCATCACCGACAACAACGAAACCCGTGCCGCCTACAACCACCAAATGTAACAAGCTTACTGTACAGATCCCGATGAGTATTTTATTTTCATAAAAAATACGAAGAAACGGGATATAAAGTCGAGAGTCGGAGAGAGATACATCAAAATGCGACTGTTTTCAATATGAATATAAATCTGTCAATAATTGTTGTTCATACGTATTTCTTGTGTATTAGACACAAGCGATTTGTACGGAAAAAAATGTTATGTGTGTATGTATGCATGTGAGTGCGTGAGTGCATGCGTGAATGTGCGCGCGCGAGTGTGTGTATGTGTATGTGCGTGTGTGTATGCATGTGTGTACGCGTGTACGTGTGTGTACGTATGTACGCATATATACATGTGTGTTTGCATGTATGCATAATATATGCATGCATGTATGTATTACTGCATGCATGCATGCATGCGCGCACACATACACGCACGCACACACGCACTGCATATTTGTTCATGAAGTTGTATATATGTAACCATGTTCACTTGCGCAATCTTAGTTATACCTTTCAATTGTTGCTAATTATTCCCACTAATTTTATTCGAAATATTATAAAAAAAAACAAAGGTTGTAAGCAACTAACATCCCTATTCCTAACAAATTAACATAGTTACCAACAATGTGGTGTCGGATTTCCTCAGTTGCTGTGTACGTTAATACTTAATATTATGATGATTTGACAACTACTCAAGTAGTAATGGATATTAACGCGTTACAAGCCAAACTTTGTGTATTTTATGGTGTATCTGATGCGTTGGTTGTTTCGCTGTTGTCAAACACACTTATGTCACACATATTCCACACGCTTAAAAAGTATATTTTTATTATATTATTAAAAGTACAAAATCATGAAATTGGGATCAGGCGACGTCTTCGTTTTATATGATGCGATCAAATGCGTAATCATGCGCCCACATTTCCGTTCATGTACATTAAACATTAAATATCAACTTGTTGACGTGGAAACGTACAACGAAATGTTTCCTGGGAAATACTGATTCCCAAACTTCTGACACGATCCGTAAGCGTAATATATTCCTACTCCCGTTGAAAAACGGCGATTATACGTTCACAGTAACCGTGGAAACAAGAACATTAGAACGCAGAATTGCCCTAAATTGTATATAATAACCTTTGAACCGATATTTAATATTTGTTAATTAATTTGTAGCAGGACAACCGGGACCAGGGACGACGTCCCCCGTGTCAGGAGTCACGACACCGGTACCAGCACCTACTACCGCGGCACCAAGCGGCGGGGGAGGAAACAACTCCGCGCCCGTCCCGGCCACCGGGAAGTCGACCGGAAGCGTGGGCGGACTGAGCACTATCGAACTAAGTAGGGTGACTGGACAGTACCCTCGGGGTATTATCCTCCCGGACATTGCCCCTAGGACATTAGCCCCCCCCCCGAATAATACCCCCGCTAGGGGAATACAAAGAACAGTGCTCTAGGGGTTAGTGTTTTAAGGTTAGGGCTTAGAATTAGGCTTAGTATCAGCGATTCAATGTTTCGTGTTAGGTTTTGTTTCAGTGTTAGACAGATTAAGTTTCCTAGTTTTTAGTTTGAGTGTTTTTGACGTTGATGATTATCTTTAAGGGATACGTTTTCAACGGATTTGTTTACGTAGTAAGAATTTAGATCACGGGTTGATGGGTATGGATTTTTGGGGGTTACGGTGTCTTCGAATAGGGTGTCTTCGGTTTTAGTTTTAAGCATATACTATTATAATATGCTTCAATGTCCCCTAAGACAATGTCCCCTAGGTAATCTCCGTGGGAATAATTTCTAGGCATTCACATCACCGAAGTAATGTCCAGGGAATAACTGTTGGGAGGGAGGGTAATGTCCTAAGCGGTATCGTCGGGAGGGTCATCTCAGGGGGGATACTTTCTAGGAGAGTGGGTAAAACCTTAGAACCAAGACAGAGCGATCCACCCAACGCCGGAATGTGAACTATTTATATAGGGATAATACATACATTGAAACAGTTCTGGTTTAGCGGTAGTGTGTCACGTTGACCTGTTGCTATATGGAACACGCCACGAGTATATGGAACAATGCGGTCAGAAAGGGGATTTCAAAGTCGTTACTTTCAAGGGGTTGGTTCTGTTATCGCAAGAGCACACACATGAAGACCACTGGGAAATTTCGTTCATTCCACATTGTCTCGGTTCACCCAGCTATGTGAATTAGCGTCCGGCTATGGACAATATGGCATTTATGTGAATTCATAGCGTTAGCGTAATAATTGCATCACAGCTAAATGCGCGGGTAGTTGAGGTGGTGTTGACAGGAACAGGCCTGCAACGGGTGACGTGTAAAACGCAGTTCGTAACCTTAAGGACCAGACACCGTGATATATACGAACATGCCTTCACTCGACAAGCACACACGAACATGCCTTCACTCGACAGCACACACGAACATGCCTTCACTCGACAGCACACACGAACATGCCTTCACTCGACAGCACACACGAACATGCCTTCACTCGACAGCACACACGAACATGCCTTCACTCGACAAGCACACACGAACATGCCTTCACTCGACAGCACACACGAACATGCCTTCACTCGACAGCACACACGAACATGCCTTCACTCGACAAGCACACACGAACATGCCTTCACTCGACAGCACACACGAACATGCCTTCACTCGACAGCACACACGAACATTGCCTTGCATTTAAAGGAACAATAACAAGTATTATTAAACACAGGCGCACTGGTGTCTTCGTCTGTTAAACTGGTTGTTGACTTCTCTCATGTGGGTGTGTCTTTCTTGCTTTCAGTCCTGATCGTCATCTGCGTCATTCTGCTGCTCCTCATCATCTTGATAATCATCGTGTTGTGCTACTACAAGACACAATACAGGTAAGCTCTTGAGTACTGGTGGAATTACTCTTGATTACAGGCAATCTTTTTGGATACTGTCAAGCTCTTGAATACAGGTAATCTCTTTATTACAGGTAAGTGTTGTAATGCACATATAATGTATTGAATATAGGCAAGCTCTTGAATACTGATTGAAAACAAGTAAACTGTTAATTACAGGTAAGCTTATGGATACTGCCCATGTTGTGGTAAACTCTTGATTACGGGTAAGCTTTTCAATGCAGGAAAGGTCTTTAACACACGTAATGTGTTGAATATTGCTCTCCTCTTTTCCCTGAAGTCTGGGGTAGGTTGACACCGATACCGGTCGTCGATTTTTTTACTGGTCATACCTGAATATAGGTACACCACTGAATGTCCAGCGATGAAAGCATGTGCTGTTGTATCTGTACAAAAATTGTACTGTGTACACGTGATCAACAATGCACTCACTCAGTGGTCAATTATCCGATAATGACAATTCGTTTACAATCATAACAAATGTGGTTCTTCTATTTCCATAATTGCCGCCAGGAACGCCACCGTCACTCCCGAGAAGCATGGCGACCTCCGTCACGTGGCTTCAGTTCCGTTCAGCACTCCCTACGTCATCGATGACGGGTATGCCACAAACAGTGACTACGGAAGTACTGGTTAGTTTTAGATGCTTCTTACTTACCTTACTCACCGCAACGTACTTGTCAATGTCGCCTATTAATTTACTACACATAGATAGGTGCAAACTATATATTTGTACTTTTCATAGAGGCGCGGAAATTGTACATTCGCCCAGTAGAGCATTCAAATGCAACGTACATGTCAATGTTGCCTATTAATGTACTACACATAGATAAGTGCTACGAGCCTGGCTTGATGTGTGTTAAAAGGTGGACAACTAAACTGAAACACGTGGCAACACACAAACCTGTGTAGTAGGCTTGTCAACAAATGCATTTGAAAGCGCATTAGAATGTTAAGCATTTGAATGCGCATTCAAATGCCTCCATAACATTTTTAATGCATTTGCATTTGAATGTGTACCTTATATATTTGGATTTGTATTTGAATGCGACCCACAAACATTTAATTTGGCAAATGCACAATCAAATGCGCAATCAAATGCATGCGGAATTCTTTGAATTATGAATATTATTGTTAGATTCACATTCACAAGTTCACAACATGCCACTGGAAAATTGCTGTGTGGTGAGTAGTACCCTCAGCAGATTGTGAAATCATTGTCTGACCTGTGAATCCACTTTAACAAAGTGTTCTTTTTTAAAAAGTGCTCTGTAAGTCAACAGGTCAAAGCCTGAGCTGCTATTCATACAATATGAAAAGATCAACTGGTCTATAAGTTGATGGCTTCAGAGATTACCTGTTCATTGAAACAAATCACAAATGACTCCCTTGTGTTGTGTTTGCACTGTTGGGGTGGGTTAGGGTGGCAGCTCATTGGGGAAGAAAACATTAGCAATGCATGCCGGGAATATTTACAGCCGGAGAGAGTGATTAGTGACAGCTCTAATTATCCACAGGTTATCTTCCGGTGACCCAACCAGTGGACAATCTATTGTCTTGGGTTCCACGCCTATTCTGGCCTACCTGATGGGTTAGTTTTTCATTCCATGCCATGGTTCCCAGTAAACTGTCAATTGTCAATTCCTCTCTCACATTTCCACCACCCCTGAAGGCCTGGAACTGTGTGACTCAGTGTATGACTCTACATACATGTTCATGTAGTGGGCCTGGTATGTAGTGGTACCTAGTGGTTACAATAATGTACTACTGCATTTATTAAATAAATAGATAATGTGTTTGTATACATTACGTTGTTTTTTCTCTCCAAATAAAACAAATCGTTAATATAAAGCCAACACGTGAAATTTATTCAAATGCATTTGCAAATGTGTAACCAAAACATTTTCATTTGCATTTGAATGCGACTCCAAAACATTTGCGTTTGAATGCGTTCTGGAAACTGGCATTTGCATTCGCATTTGCATTTCAATCAAGTGAACCATTTGCATTTGCATTCAAATGGTTGACATGCATTTTTTAACAAGCCTGCTGCGTAACAGTGAATGTGCGAAAGGGAATCGACGACTGTGTGGCTTGTATGATGGGATCCAGTGACGACATTTTTTAACAAGCCTGCTGCGTAACAGTGAATGCGCGAAAGGGAATCGACGACTGTGTGGCTTGTTTGATGGGATCCAGTGACGAATTTTTTAACAAGCCTGCTGCGTAACAGTGAATGCGCGAAAGGGAATCGACGACTGCTTGTATGATGGGATCCAGTGACGACATTTTTGCCGGCTTTTCTTCATTGTTTCTCCTCAGTACTCATGTGATACTTACACTCTCCCATCTCCCCTTTCTCATATCTCCTTTCTTCTCTCCCCTCTCTTCTCTCCACTCTCTCCTATCTCCTCTCTCCTCTGTCCATTCTCCTCTCATCTCTCTCATCTTTAACTTATCATGTCTCTTCTCTCATGTCTCCTCTCTCATGTCTTCTTTTTCCTTTCTCTTCTCACCTCTCTCCTCTCAACTCTCTCCTATCTCCTCTCTCCTCTGTCCATTCTCCTCTCATCTCTCTCATCTTTAATTTATCATATCTCATCTCTCCTCTCCACTCTCTCCTATATTTCTTCTCCACTCTGTCGTATATCCTCTCTCCTCCCACTCTCTAATCTATCATTTCTTCTCTCCACTCTCCTCCCTTCTCCACTCTCTCCTTTCTCTTCGCACCTCGCTCCTCGCTCCTCTCTCCTCTCTCTTCTGTCATCTCTTCTCTATCCATTTTTCTCTCTCCTCTCTAATCTATCATATCCCCTCTCTCATCACCACTCTCCTCTCTCCTCTCCTCTCCTCTCTCTCATCTCTCTTTTCTCCTCTCTCCTCGCTCGACGTTCGACACTCCTCTATCCCCTCTCCTCTCTAATCTATCCTCTCTCCTCCCTCCTCTCTAATCTATCATTTCATCTCTCCATTCTCCTCTCTCCTCTCCTCTCTACTCTCTCCTCTCCCTTAGCTCCTCGCTCCTCTCTCTCTCTCATCTATCATCTACAATCTATCCTCTCTTCTCTATCATCTATCATCTCTACTCTATCCATTCTACTCTCTCCTCTCTAATCTATCATCTCTCCTCTTTCCTCTCTAATCTATCAACGCTCCTCTCTCCTCTCCACTCTCTCCCTTCTCCTCTCTCCTCTTCACTCTCTCTCCTCTCTCTCTTTTCGCTCCTCGCTCCTATCTCTTCTCTCATCTGCCATCTATCGTCTCTCCTCTCTCATAGATAATGTATCAGTTCTCCTTTCTCATCTATCACCTACCATTTCTCCCGTCTCCACTCTCTCCTCTCTCTTCTCTCTTCTCCCTCTTCTCCTTTCTCCCCTCTCTCCTGTCTCCTCTCTCTTCTCTCCTCTCTCCTCTTGCCCGTCACCTATATTCCCTCTCCGTTTTCCCCTCCCCTCTTTTTTCTTACCTCCTCTTGGTTTTATGCACATGTAAACTCAGTTGAAAAGACTAAATAGAGTGTTTTGGACCGAGGTTCAAGACCTAGGTTAAACTCACTAGAGTAGTGTTTACGAACTGAGGACACCTGTCTGATCGAGACACTCACATGGCTCGTTGGGGGTCGTCAAAAGTTACGTCTGAAACTAGTCAACCATTGTTAGAGAACGCTTAGCTAATTATTTATCATGACAATTATCGCACGTTCTCTAACGCGACGCATTGAAGACGTCGATGTCACAGTTAAGGATTCGACACATTAAATCGATTCGTATACAATCGCGGAGTAAATACGTTGTTTGGGAGGCGGTGGAGATCACGGATGTGTATTTATGACCGTTTGTGCCACTTCAATTAGCGTAGTGCAGCTATTAACAGAACAACGACATTGTCAACACCGTTCCGCATGAAGTCATTCGTTTGGCTGTTCGCACGATGTTTATCGCTGTTAATGTGTTCGCCGTTGCGTTGCCTTGTGTATATATTGCCTTAGTGTGTAGCGCAGTGTTAGTTGTTCGTGTGATCGCTGTTCCAACATTGTGTGTGCGTCCGTGTGTGCCTGTATGCCTAGTGTACGCGCGCGCGCGTGCGTGCGTGACACATGCATTGTCTGGTTGATACATCGATTTATCTCCCGCCAGCCGGCCTGGTGTCGCACAAGACGAGGAAGGTGCACAGCAACGGCCAGTACCGGACGAACGCCAAGATCGTGGTGGAAGACGATGGTCTCTACTAGATGGGGACCAGCAGGCAGACCCTTCCACGTCACCACCCACGTGATACGAGGGATAATCACTGATTCCATTCTGTTGAGATGTCACCGTGGTTGATGTCTGTTAGACGAATTCAGTGTAGAAGACTTGTGTTGTATATAGTTGACTAAATCACCCGTTTTTGACGATGTTATTTAATACAAGTAGATATTAACTGGACATATTGTTTTGGTAGGTCTAATCTAATATATCAATTTACTGGATTCTTTATTTGATATATAAGTATTACGGTGTATGATTCAAGTTATATAATGTCCTCAATCAGCATATATATGTTTACGATATTATGTACGTCACACGGTATGCAAAGGTGGCCTTCGCGACTTAAACTAATTCAACTATGACCATTCCCATCCACGGAGTGGGTGTGTTGTAGTATTGATAACATAAATTTTAATGTAACCTAATGTAATTTGTGTTGGCCGAGGTGGCGCTGTGGTTAGAACTTCGGAGTCTCAGTTGAGATAACCTGGGTTTGAATCTTCTTGCTGCTGCTTCGAAGCTTGGTCAATTTCGTTTACTCCACGTTGCTTTAGTTCACTCAGCTGGAAATGAGTATGCGCTATTTACGAACTAACTTTACTCTACATCGACGTCGTTTCGAAAACAGCATTAGAACAGGAACGCGATACTTCGCGGCCGTTACCGTAAAGCGACTACTAAGCGGTATGTAATGCAATGGTCTGTTTTAGAAATTTCATCTTCCAACTGATCAACGAGCGTCCATGTTTCAATACCAGTGGAGCTGAGCAGATCATTGGCTGCTTGACTTATGAGTTATTTCTGTTTTTTAAAGTCTTGACGATTTTCATACCTTTTATTTTCCCTTGTTTGTGCTTAATTTGTACATACGTTTTATACTTAAACTCGAGTGTGATGCTTTTTTAATAAATACAATAATATGCGATTTATGACACTCGTTGACGACTGCTCGTTCCATGTGTGTTGTGTCTGCTCCTATTTTCGTGTGGAACAGCAGCGAAGTCAATAACTATTACGTCATAATAAATATGTGACCGTTGTCACTAGGTGGCGCCCAGGTTTCTTCTTCTTCTTCGAGCGAATATCCCGCCCCTTCTGGTGACGCTCATGATTGTTAAGTGTGACTAATTAATTAATAATGGGTATAAAGTGCGAACATTTGAAAGAGGTTCACATATTTTAATCCCCATAAAATATACTATCTTAATACATTTTAATCATTGTTATATGCGTTTAATAAGGTACGTGTCTTTGGTCGTGAATGATAGCACTGTAGTAATTATTATAAGACAACACATTTGTAATTAAGCGTGGCGCCTAAACAGTGGTGCATGGTTGAGCAATTGGTTTGTATATATATATATATATATATATATATATATATATATATATATATATATATATATATATATATATATATATATATATATATATATATATGTCTAAATATTTCCTAATTGTAATAAATTTAGCGTTGTATATACAGTATATTTGTGATGTTTATATCATAATGTGATTGCCTTGTGACGTCACAATGACTTGTTTCTTAAGAGGAATTCACAAAAAAACTTACAATACTACTTCTAAGTAGTGTTCTTACTATTATACCAGTATTATTCAGATATGTCATGGAACAAATATATCTTAGTTGACATGTCTTTGGCCAGTATGACATAAAAATCAAGAGGATAGCTACTTTTTTATGAACATGTTTACACGAACATAATATGTAGATTAATATATACCAATGCTTGAGGGATGTGTATTGTCTATAATTCACTGAGTTGATCGAAGAATACTGTGAAGTGGATTTTTATATCAGTAAAACAGTGGATTTTGTATTTGTCTTAATGTCAATACTGGCCATTATACGAAGATGCTCGTTGAAAGGAAATAAACTGGTCCAGGATTGCTCAGTTGTGCTTTTCGTTTTCAATACAGAGTTACCAGAATAGCGGACAAAATGTATTTTGAAAGATTGTGAACTGTTAGGGAACTACATTTGTTTGAAATCTCAGTTAGCGGCGCTATAATGTAGCCCAAAATCTTGTTATATGCACTTTGTCATAACGTTGTTACATCGATATATATATATATATATATATATATATATATATATATATATATATATATATATATATATATATATATATATATATATATATATATATATATATATATATATATATATATATATATATATATATATATATATATATATATATATATATATATATATATATATATATATATATATATATATTATATATATATATATTCAAAGTACAAAATTCAATTGTCAACATCTTAAAGTACTAACTCGGATATGTATGAGAATTAGCACGCTTTACCGTCATCTTACCATCAGGATTATCAGTACTTTAACGATCATACAGCAAAGTGCACACGAGTGTAATTTATTTAGTTTTAGCTAAATATATTATTTAAATAAGAAATTGTGTTACACACAAACGCATGCATGCACGCGCACATACCAAGCTAAAATATATTCCAATAAATTGGACTTTTAAATTACAGTCCCGCACTATGATTGCTCACACATGGGCTAATATATGCATCAAACACCGAATAATCTAGGTACTGATAAATACGCAGCTGCATCGTAGCAAATGACTGAATGGGCCTACGAATGAGAGAATGGATAAATGAGCAAATGATTGAACGGACAAATGAGTTAATAACTGTCTGGACAAAAAAGAGCCGTTGCGACCTAGTCAACGAGTGCAATCGTTTACGCGGCTGGCGCAAGATTTCAGTCGTGCGCCGGTGTTCGCGCTCTTATCGACACAAGATCGACGTTACGTTTCATTGATCACGTTTGGAACAAACAGCAAGCTTCAACTTGATTGTATTCACACGCACAGCAACTCTATTCAGGCGGGTGGAGCCGGTCGCTGCAATGAGTCGGTATAACAACCATACTGACAACAAAAGACCACGCGCGAGTCAACATAACCGGTCACGAGAACGGACGGTTGTTCGTCATGCACGAATGAACGCAACAAGGGGTCGCACGGCGCCTGCTCAGCAAACACGGTCAGTGGAGGATAGTTCGTCATCAGGTCAGACGAACTCTTATTTCGGTTACGCAAATGAGTGGCTGGCCTCGGTAAGAGCAACAGCACAGTGGATACACATCACGAGGGAGCATGAATATCCTACACGTTCACCGACGACTTCTCTTGGTGTATTTCTGTTTACATGCAGGTAAGAACATGTTCGTGTTTTGCCACGTTGACTCGTGCTATGCTTGGACTGGCAATGTGTGGGGCTTATTCCACTAACTCACGAATAATCTTGTAGTAACTTAGCAGCTTATACGTTGCGGTTATTTTAATTGTTTATATGTTAAGCTTTATTATTATCATTGTTATGCCAATTGACATGCTCAAACTGTCGGAGTGACTGATTGGCTGACTGACTTGCATGCACCCCATACACGGGACATATATCGTAACATGACGTTTTTCCATGGTTGGGGCTGACAAATCTTCGTTACATGGCCATGTGTTGGTGCTACATTATCCACAAATATGCATAGGTCCTAGAACGGAGCCCTTTCACTCTACTCAACCACTGCTGGCTATGTTATGTTATGTTATGTTATGTTATATTATGTTATGCTTTATTTGTCGTCTGACAAATGTAGCAGTAGATGCTAAAAATCCTTCCTCAATATTTTTCAATCGTCTCATTTTATAGTAATTTAGGTCAAATCTAACTTACCTAGTATCCACTAGGACACCCACTAGGACATGCAGACTCGTTTACACACTTTTTTTTATTTAGTTTTAGTTTTGGTGAAATCATCGGATGAATGATTGAGTTATTTTTGACCGGATCTGGTAAATATTTTACAGCAATGATCAAATCGATCCGGCTGTATTTGTATAATACTATGCCATAATGCTAGTAAATTTTTTTCAATCTAACAATATATATATATATATATATATATATATATATATATATATATATATATATATATATATATATATATATATATATATATATATATATATATATATATATATATATATATATATATATATATATATATATATATATATATATATATATATATATATATATATATATATATATATATATATATATTATATATATATATATATATATATATATATATATATATATATATATATATATATATATATATATATATATATATATATATATATATATATATATATATATCGGTCTTTCCAGACTACATATCCAGAGATACAATCCTCAAAGAAACATTATGCTATTGTCTATGTTGCCTAGCTAGCCGGTCACGTAGTCATTGGGACAAAGCTACTGTGCCGCATGTGTCTATTAAGCTGATTAATACCATCAGTGTTCCATACAATGACATCCGTGTTATTCACCTGAAAATTAATGCTGTACTACAGTTAATGATTCAAGTGATATCCTGTTGGCGTCGTGCCAGACAGGCAAATACCAAACATATGCCTCATATGAACACGACACACATCCGTTCCAATGGTAGTAACATGTGAGCTGGGATGTACCGCGCTCGCGCTCTGCGCGTTGTTAATTCCCACGCAATGTCGATTCGTTACAATAGTCGATGTGACGACCAAAACAATCTGGAATACATTTAAGTGTCGATAGTTGACGCCGATGGTTGATCGAACTATGGACAGTAACAACATTCACTAATAATCATGATTATGATAATAATAATAATAATGTTAGCAATATTAATAATAATAATATTAGTAGTATTAATATTAATAATAGTAATGATACTACTGCTACTACTACTACTAATGATAATAATAATATTATTATTAATATTAATAATAGTAATGATGATACTACTACTACTACTACTACTACTACCACTACTACTACTACTACTACTAATAATAATAATAATAACAACAACATCATCAACATCATCATCATCATCAACAACAACAACAATAATAATAATGTATGTTTTGCAATCATGCGATTGAATAAAAGAAAAACATGCTATTACGATAAAAACGACCAGTCTGTGTATTATTATATATATATTTATTATATACTTCTTCCCATATCTCGCAGTGCGGGCAGAAAGCAGCTGTCTCCTGGAGGAGGCGGGAATGTGCTACACGGTGTCCAGTGACGCCAAGACGTGGTCAGCGGCAGAACAGGCCTGTGGACCGGGTGGTCACCTGATATCCGTGCCGAGCAAGGATCGCCAGACGACGTTGGAGACATTGACGACAGCGGCCCGGTTGACTGACGTGTGGCTGGGCGGGTCATTGGCGACTCACGACACGCCTCTGTGGAGGTGGATTGCCGGTGGGGTATTTATTCGAAATTGCATTTCCACACTAAATCCTCGGCGGTCCCTGATTTGATCTGACTTTTGTGTGTTTTCCTGTGTTTTTAGAATCCCGATTAACGACTCTGGTTTGCTGCGCCTCTGAACTCGGATGCCTGAGGATTTAGTTGCTATAGAAATGTATTATTATTATCATCATTATTTTATTATCATTATTGTATTATTATTTTATTATTATTATCATCATCATCATCATCATCATCATGAACAACAACAACTTCATTATAAGCTGGGCTGTGGAACGTATATGGAGTAAGATGACTCGTACCTGGTTCATTACATTGAATAATAAATATAACCTTAATTACATTGGTAGGTCCGTTACGACGTAGTAGGCTCTTTATGTTTATTATACATCCAACCCTCATTGATTATGTTGATTATTTTTTAGTGTGAATTGGTATTTGTGGTGTTAATTGTTGATATTTGGCTGTGGTAATCATGTATGATCTCGTAAATATTTTCTTGTATTTCAACTATTTTATGTTCACGTACAATGATATCCCCCTCTCTCGCGCTCTCTCCCTCTCTCTCTCCCCTTCTCTCTCTCTCTCTCTCTCTCTCTCTCTCTCTCTCTCTCTCTCTCCCCTCTCTCTCTCTCTTTCTGAGTGTCTTTGTAGATACATTACAATTGTAGTAGATCCTTTATATTGAATAGGTCCAACCTACATTTTCGTTGTAGGTCCGTTACAATCGTAGTAGGTCCTTTACATTGAATAATATGTCCAACCCTCATTGTCGTTGCAGGTCCATTACAATAAATAATATAATCAATTCCCAATCCGGACCATTAGTTTGTCTGATATATATTTTAGATATTTTATAGTTAACAGAATACAAATAAAATAAGTGAATTTAATATGTCTGGTAATGCGATCGCTTTTAAAATAATTTTACATGAGAATATAAAATTTACGTTAAGGGGAACGTATTGGTACTTATCTTGCTATATTGGTACTCAGCTTGCTATATTGGTACTTATCTTGCTATATTGGTACTCATCTTGCTATATTGGTACTTATCTTGCTATATTGGTACTCATCTTGCTATATTGGTACTTATCTGGCTATATTCGAGTCATACGCATAGATGTTTTACATGAGAATATACACATTACATTAAGAGGAACGCACTGCATATTGCCTGGTACTTATCTTGCTACATTCGAGCCATATGCATTTGAGTCACACGCATAGACGTTTTGCTATAGTAATCAAACAAGTACATGTATTTATATCTCCTTTCAGCGTGTTCGACGTGCGGGTTAGAGAACTATGGTAAGCTACTTGCGTCAATCGGCTTGTAACGATCAACAACCGTTATACGCATCGTCAGCTAGAAGACTGTCCGCGCTAATTATGTTCGGTCCCACGCATTCTAGTGGTACATTTCGCTTAACAAAATCATGGATAATAAAATCAGCCGTTTAGTAGAATCAAATGTATTGTTGGGGACGGAATCATTCCATATTCCCGCTGCTTCAAAATGGGCCTCCTAACTGAATCATCCGCTTAATATAATAAAATTGCTCCTGCCCAAGGTGATTCTATTAAGCGGAGTGCAATGCATTCATTCTTGTTCGACAATATATAGCCCCATACTTGAGTTTATCAAACATTATTTGTTCGACAATATATAACCCCATACTTGAGTTTATCAAACATTATTTGTTCTACAATATATAACCCCATACTTGAGGTTATCAAACATTATTTGTTTGACAATATATAACCCCATACTTGATTTTATCAAACATTATTTGTTCGACAATATATAACCCCATACTTGAGTTTATCAAACATTATTTGCACTATTACTGACACAGGATGACATAACGTGTCACACGCAACCAGTTTGTTAGTCCAACGTTACCGCAAACATCACTATTATAAACTTAGTAGTTAATCAGACTCACATTTATATTAAAAGGCTATTTATCTCTTATTGACACATAGCCGATTTAATATTTAACACTGAAAACAAAATCGGGCGAATATACTTAAACTAGTGGGAGCGGGGTCGTGGATCAACAGTCCTAAGTTTAATAATCATGCTAAACTTTAATATTGACACGAAAGGACACAGCCGTGCAATGGTCAAAATGCGTTTCTACACTAAATAACACATCTCACTCGTTTGCAGGCTCTGCGCTTGCACCGCAAGGATGCTACGAGGAATGGTCGTCCGGAAGAGAATTTCTTCTGGAGAACGAGGTCACTGTTCCAAGCCTCACCCCGGATAAGTGTCAACAGGCGTGCGCAGACAGGAACTTTACCTACGCCGCCGTGCAGGTAGGGATTAAATCTTCGCAATTCATATAACAATAACAACAACAGCAATAACAACAACAATAATAATAATCGTCATCATCATCATCATCAGCAGCATCATCATCATCATCATCATCATCATCTTCATCATCATCATCATCAGCAGCAGCAGCATCAGCATCATCATCACTTAACTAATTTACTAGTATGCAGTAAGCCTAACTTTGACCTGACTGCAGGGTGGAGATATGTGTATATGCGGCGAGACGTTTGGTAAGTACGGGGTGCAGAGCTACTGCAACAAGCCGTGTGCTGGAGACAGCCAACAGACGTGTGGCGGTCGCGGACTCAACTACGTCTACAGAGTCGGCGGTCAGTAGCAGCTACACATGCAACGTAGGACTGGTTAAAGGCGAAACGTTTGAACAAGTTTACAGTAAAATCAGATTGTATTGTATAGTTGTATAGTTTACTTAACATTCCATTTACTAGTTCTTTGACTTTCCAACTATGACTCATTCAAAAGAGCAGTGAATGCATTTCTCATGAACCAGATGGTTTGTTTGCTGTTTTGTTCCCCCTTATGAATATGCTGATATTTTTATGATATTTTAGATACTCATATGATGTAACATTAACCCCTTTGAAGGCCACTTTTCATCTATTGATGGTTCTATCAGGCTCTATTGATCCAGATAAAAAAACTGCATCGTCATTTGTTGTGGCGGCTCTCCTTAGGAGACTACGGGTCTTGGGGCAGTGACCAGCCGAGCGGAGAGAACGACCTGCAGATGTGTGGAGCTCTGAACCACCTCGACGAATACAAGATGGACGACACTGACTGCTCCAGCAAGTACCGCTTCCTGTGCGACGTCCGTGAGTCAGCCTTTCTCCTTGTGTGTGAAGTGTTTTGAGCGGTCTAAAGAACTGGATACTGCGTTATATATAAAACTTACCTCTGCTTTTCAACTGTCACAGTGACAACATTTTCCATTTAGCTCCATCCACATTTGCGACATGGCGATGTTGTCGCCACGAACATACTAGTTCGTTTTTTGAACAAGAAACGACTAAGTTGCTGCTAGAAACAGTACACAGATACAGCTACCTAACGTTGGACCACTTTGCATTAGCGTTGATGGAATGGCTGCTTTGTTGACGACCACAGGGCTCCAGAGTTTGCCCCCGGTGGGTTGTATCATGCGATGATGTAACAGCGATTGTGATATTCAACGTGGATGGTGCGTGTACAAGTGACGTGGCTAATTTCAGTAGTGACGTTAGATATGACGCAAACGGTTGCGGTTATGGACTGATGGATGACGTACACACTTGTTGGTGGACTCACTGCCCCAAAGTGGCGCCATTCACCATATTGCCACTGCCACAAATTGATTAGAAATTGGTTGGTATATTGATATAAACCATTGGTAGGCTGGGTGACGCCATTGTTGTTTACGACTTGTTAACCTTTATAGCGCCGCCTAGTGAAATTGATTGATTATTTGTGTGTGTGCGTGCGTGCGTGTGTGTGTGTGTGTGTGTGCGTGCGTGCGTGCGTGTGTGTGTGTGTGTGTGTGTGCGTGCGTGCGTGTGTGTGTGTGTGCGTGCGTGCGTGCGTGTGTGTGTGTGCGTGTGTGTGTGTGCGTGCGTGCGTGCGTGCGCGCGTGTATGTGTGTGTGTGTGTGTTTGCGACATCCTTGATACGCCATTGCCTCAATTCGCTAACACGTGACTGCTGCCCACAGCTCAATGCCCAGACACCATCCCTGCCGACAGCCAGTACCGCCTCATCGACGGCTTGTGTATGTATGTAAGCAACAGCGACGACAAACGATCGTGGCTCCAGGCGCGTCAGTTCTGCCAGCTGCTTGGCGGTGACCTGGCGACCATGCGCAGCGACAGTGGCCTCTTCGCCGTCCGACAGTGGCTGGAAACGAGGCCAGCATATGGCACGCTCACGTGGGTCGGGCTGGCGAAGACCGTCTGGTACTGGACAACAGGTTGGAACAAAGTCTTCGTCAATCACGTGTGTTACATAATGGAAACTTCCACGTTCACATTGTAATTTTATTACACGATTGCAATATTTAATCAGCTCCAGCTATTTTCAACATGACAACTGTTTTTGAGCAATAACGCATCAAGTGAATATAGGATATACAGTGGTTAGTTGAGTCTAACATTTCAACTGAAGCCCGTATCAAACTTACAGTGAATACCAGCACACATACTGACATTTGTTTTACATGGCATTTCATATTCAGTGGTTTAATATAGTTTTGCACATCTATGTCCATGCATTTTGCTGGTAGCTCATGCTGCGTTTAACTATTAGTTGTAGGACCAATTATTATTATTATTAGTTCAAATGTATTTACAATGAACAGTTTAGGCAGTTAACGCGTACATTGGTGTAGCAATCGGTCAAATCTCGACATGATCTGTACTAGTTATAAACGTAGGATGTATTCATACACCAACAGCCACATAAAACATTAGATGATATAAGAACGCAACTATTAATACGTAAACTATTCCATAATAAAACCATCACCGAGGGTATGAATGTCTGAATGATATACAGGTCGATTGCAAATTACGACCCCCGTTCCTTTAGCTATAGCTTACCAAATAAAACTATATACATGTGACTGCAGGTGTCGACATAAAGTACAGCAAGTTCGACGGGAGCGAGCCGACCAGCGCCGACAAGAAGTGTGTCTACGTAGACGTGGCCGACAACTCGGTGTGGAAGACGGCCGAATGCCGACTGGAAAAACGTTACATCTGTCAAACGGGTGAGACTATCGCTATATTTTATGTCCACCCAATGCCTCATAATAATTGGCCATTGACTACTAGCTATAACAACATGTTCTGTGACTTTTCTCTTACTTGTAATGGGGCCAACGATTTTCCGTTATACAAATTATGTCCTTTGGCAAGCATCCTTAAGTATTGACATGTTCGGTGGCGTTGACCGTATTGCGCATGTGCGTACATGGTATTGTTGGCCAATTTAGGTTCGTGCAGAACAGCAAAAGTAGTTTTAAAATCCTGTATCCTTAATGCTCACATTCTAATATACCAAAATTTTTGTGTGTGGAAGAATTAGAGATTTGGACGTTATAGATACCATATCTTAGTGGTAATTTTTTTATTTGTGTTTATTTAACACGCCATTTGGTTTACTGATGTTACTATATATTTTGTTTATATGTCCGTTTCCCATGTGTCTCCCCGTACATTCATGTTGGGTACACTTGTATCAAGTTGATTTGCTTTGGTTTTCTTATTAGAAATTCCCACCACTACGACACCGGTGCCAACGACAACAACAGCACCACCTACTACTACTACTACTAGTACTAGTACTACTGCTGATACTACAACTAATACTAGTAGTAGTAGCATTACTGCTACTACTACTACTGATGCTGTCACGACTACAACGACCTTGGCGACGACAACAGGTATGGATGTTGGTGCTGCTGGATGTGTAGATTTAACATGTCAAGATTAGTCAAACGAATTTAAATAATGGGAATGCCAGTATTCATAAATATATATAATCTATAAAGCAAGGTGTCTGTTTGTCTGTTGCTGCCTCATCACGGCCGCAACTGCGGGCCGATCCGGATAAAACTTCGCAAAGTGATCCAGGGGTCCTTATGACCTTATGACCTTATG
This sequence comes from Lamellibrachia satsuma, assembly GCA_033239005.1. Taxonomy (NCBI): domain Eukaryota; kingdom Metazoa; phylum Annelida; class Polychaeta; order Sabellida; family Siboglinidae; genus Lamellibrachia; species Lamellibrachia satsuma. Next base: position 4,207,429 of record BSQZ01000040.1, read on the forward strand.
ACGGACTTCGGAACAGTTTGTCAAACTACCAACAAGTTGTATATAGCTATATGCCACTTGTATGCATACACCTTCTTGGCATACTTGGTTGTGCAGACTCTTTCAGTCGGTGGCTAGATGATTCCAGTTCTTGAAGGTACTCAGAGTAGATGCTGACACAATTTCTTCAGGAAGTTTGTTCCAAAAATCATCTTTTGTTTTAAGCTGTGCCCTCGTGTATTATTGTTACATTAATAAAAATACGTTTTGGGTTATTTCTTTTTGGGCCACCGATATATTTATATACCTCATATATGTTCGCCTCCAGTCGTCTCTGGCCCACATGTTTTTCCAGTAGGCCTTTCAGTGTCTGTATTGGGGTTGCCTTGGCTGCAGACACGACAACGGCAGCGTCTCCAAAACAATCGACACCACTTCCGGACCAGGGCAAGTCCACTCAGAACACCGGGAACATATCAGTCTTGGAATGGGGTAAGCGAGCGCCAAATTGAATGCCAGGAACACGCAAAAAGTGTGCGTAATATTATGTTAAGGATATGTGTGATTCCGTTATATAATCAGATAATAGAATGGAATGTTTGCGCGAGGAAAGTAACGAAAATGTCATTGAATGCTACATACCAGAGGTGAACGTGACACAGATAACATATAGAGGACCTTTACGGACGTAAAGTAGGCGTGAATTAGGCAATATTGCAAGTTTAATCAATGCAGAGATATATACATGTAATTCATGGATGGATTATTTTCTAATCTGTCTTGGTAACCCAAAGCGGTTTACGTAGAAAAACAAACAACCATACAACATAGACGGATTAAGCAGTGCGTCAACTAGATTAACTATAGTTATGTTAATCTTGGGTTATTTTCAATGACGTTAAAATTTATCAAGTTAATTAGCTAGGTTAACGATACACTTTTGCTGACACAAATATTTTCAACATATTTATTTTATTACACATTATTCTTAGTCTATGTCGCCAACAGTTCTAAAACGAAACACAATGCACTGCAAAGTAATACGCTACATGTAAATCTGTATCTGCGTAGTGCGAGTAATCTACTAGGTTAACTAATTACGTTCAATCAAGCAAGTTAAGTTAACAAGTATTTTGAGAGTTAATTAGCAAAGTTAAGTTAATTCTAACTGGCCACTTGCAAGGTAATGGTTGAGTTACTTTAATCGCCCCATTCCTGGGGTTTACGTGTATTGTTATAGTGGTTATAATTATTGTTCTTATGCACCCCTTTCTTTCCAGTTCTCCTCATCTTCGTGGTCATCCTTGTTCTACTCCTCATCATCGTCATCATCACGTTCGTCTGGTACGCCAAGTACCGCTCGTAAGTAGTTTATGTCTACCAGTAAAAGACGGGACAGAGTTGCACGTAAACTACTATTATTGGCCGCGTATTTCGTACATCATATTTGTGCGGCTCACAACAAGTGCGGTTTTAAAACCCCATCCTCAACTGGTTTAGCCCATCGCGAATCCGGTTCGTTGACGTTCAGATATGTAGTGTGTGAATAGCTTAAGTAATGAAATAAATAATAAAATAAATCCGGTTAAAAAAGTACGCATTTTTTTCAAATCATCGAAAGAATCAAATATAGTCGTTAGATCAGTAAAGGCTAAAAATAGTGGATATCCTTTATGGAGTCAAGGCTAATCATGGGCGTGACTACCACCCTCTCGCCGATCACATAACAAAGTAATGACATTTCACCAAGGGCGAAATTCGTCGGTGCTCAGCGTTTCCATTTCAATAAATTCTGGATCAAGCATTAAATAATTTAATAGTTTGTCTTTGTCTGATGATTTCACAGAGACTAAATAAAAAATTGCATAAACGAGTCAGCATGTCGTAGTCGATACGAGGTAGATTTGAATTTCGCAAAATGAATTTGAAAGAGACGAGCAAAAAATTCGAATTGAGGAGGGACTTTAACATATTACTTATATTGATGATTATGATGGTGATGATGACAATGATAATAAAAATAATAATGGTATTAGTAATAATAATAATAATTATAATAATAATAATAATAATATTAGTAACAATAATAATTACATTAGTAATAATAACGATATTAGTAGTAATAATAACGATATTAGTAGTAATAATATTGCTATTAATAATAATGTATTCGGTTGCTCTTGAAATACTGCTCTCAACGAATGGAATAAACAAATAAAATACCAACACTATGTAATCTTCGATTTTAAAATCACTGGTGTATTCCATGTGACGTTGCACAACGATCATATAATCTCTGTTCGTTTTTTTTCCAGGGACAAGTCGAAAGTTGCACCGTACAAGACGCATGACGCCCGGTCCGCGGCGGCATCGCCTGATGCAGACTCTGACTCGATATACTACACGGACATGGGCAGCTCAAGTGAGTACTACGCACGCACGAACGCACGCACACATGCGCACGGACGTACGCGCACACGCACGCACACACCCGCGCACACACACACTCTCTCTCTCTCTCTTACAATTTATTTTGTGTTCAAACCTGTGTTCAGGGTGCACGCTATCGTCATCATCCCAGAAGTAAAATATCGATATGTTCCTGATTGTCATGGGCGTCGCTTTTGTTAATTTCAGATGACTTGTTGAAACCTCGCCGTGGACGCTGGACTAACTACAGGAAAGAGCGTCAAGTGGCTGTTGACTTCGAACCATGAACAAATTAGATCTGTTGGCAACAGTTAGGTTTATAAATTGTATTATTCACATTCACGTTTTGTGAAGTTATATATTGTATTCTTTGAGCCAACGTAGCAGTTCGTAATTATATAACAAGATATTACAGAACATCTGTCATAAATTGACAGAGGTATCTGGTACGGCAACATATAGGTGAACTACTAGGTACTCTACCAATGTATCTGTGTGCTTCTTTGTTTGTGGCTATTTATGTTGAACACAGGTGATATGTAATTAGATATATAATTATTGTCGGTTGTGTGGAACTTGTTGCCAATTGTATATGTTCATTCATATTTACGAATGCTGCGATGCTGGCTGGATGGTCGTCACTTATGCTGGCTGGATGGCCGTCACTTATGCTGGCTGGATGGCCGTCACTAATGCAGGCTGGATGTCCGTCACTTATGCTGGCTGGATGGCCGTCACTTATGCTGGCTGGATGGCCGTTACTTATGCTGGCTGGATGGCCGTCACTTATGCTGACTGGATGGCCGTCACTTATGTTGGCTGGATGGCCATCACTTATGCTGACTGGATGGCCGTCACTTATGCTGACTTGATAGCCGTCACTTATGCTAGCTGGATGGCCGTCACTTATGCTAGCTGGATGGCCGTCACTTATGCTGACTGGATGGCCGTCACTTATGCTAGCTGGATGGCCGTCACTTATGCTGACTGGATGGCCGTCACTTATGCTAGCTGGATGGCCGTCACTTATGCTGACTGGATGGCCGTCACTTATGCTAGCTGGATGGCCGTCACTTATGCTGACTGGATGGCCGTCACATCTTAGCGCTGTAGAAGTATTTTATATTATTATTAGTATTTATTGAAAACAACGCATATATAGGTATTGTTATATTTCGAATGTTATTACTCTTGTTAATGTTATACTATGATATTTCTGTAAACACTATTATCGTTATGTTTAGACGTCAGCGAGCGTAGTATCACGTGGTACATTGTAATGTGGCATTAATCGTATGTTTGACCAAGCGACTGTGATATTACTTGAAGTAAGACATATTATCGAAATGATATGCATATGCATCTTTTAAATTTCGGTAGGCATAGATAATTGTATGCTGAGCAATATAATATTGATACGAACATATTTGTATTAATAAAATCACGATATCACGCATTTATCTTATTTATTCCGACCGACCGACCGACCGACCGACCGACCGACCGACCGACCGACCGACCGACCGACCGACCGACCGACCGACCGACCGACCGACCGACCGACCGACCGACCGACCGACCGACCGACCGACCGACCGACCGACCGACCGACCGACCGACCGACCGACCGACCGACCGACCGACCGACCGACCGACCGACCGACCGACCGACCGACCGACCGACCGACCGACCGACCGACCGACCGACCGACCGACCGACCGACCGACCGACCGACCGACCGACCGACCGACCGACCGACCGACCGACCGACCGACCGACCGACCGACCGACCGACCGGCCGGCCGACCGAAACTTAGTTATCTGTTTATTGCACTGATTAACACTATATCATTCAATAGCGTCGCATGTACTGACAAGTAATATAAACATATGGATACATCAGATTATAATCATTTCGCAATGTCATCGTTCCGTACCTTTCAGCTACGTATATATTAAACTAATTATGTTCCAGTTATTAAATAAAACGAATTATTCTGCATTGTTCAAACCTAGACAGTATTTTGATAAACGAATAGTGGAATACAGGAAGCGTAATTTTACAAATCGATGTTAATCCCGTCATCAAATAATAAAATCGCTGGTGATTTCTTAGTCAGAATTAACAACAATATCTCAACTAGTTGCTCAAAAGTTTTATATGCTGCATGCTTTATCAATGGGAATTTATGTTCAAAGTGGAATAAAAACACACTATGTTGATGTCAAACAAAGACACGTTTTGTAACAATTGAAATAACACCGTTTGGGAATATTCGCTGTCATTTGTGATTAATGGTCAGGTGTCTTTAAAAAAATATTCGCACGTGCATGATGCAACTCCATGTTGGATTCCGTGTAGGGAAATGGCTTTGGTGACGCTCTACTTTAGACATAATAACAGGCATACATTGGACTATCCCTATGAGATCGTTACCTTGTTGTGGTGGGGTATGTCGGTGGGAGTCTTGAACTTCCAGTAGGGTCACGCAAAGACTAAATCATCGATCTCCTGGCCCTCCATGTTGGGGGTTGAACATAGGGTTAACAACCCTACCTGCTACGGAAACTCAAACGGACCCCAGCTACCCAGGAAGCTTGAGGCGGTATGAGCGATACAAGTGAATACACTGGATTATCCTGTAACACTCACGTTTGTTCTGGTCTTTCATTGTCTGTCTTTAATTCTAAGAACACAAGTTGAACAGGATACCTCACTCGAACCTCACTACAAGTTTGTCGTTGCCTATTAGTCATTCGCGTATTGCTTAGCACAGCCATATATGATTTATATTATACAATTGAATTGACGAAACATAATGAGATATCATAGGTGAAGGTTCGGTAATTTGAGCCACTTTTTTCACATTGATATGACTAGATATTTGCTGCGTGTAAAGTTGACGTAACATTCTCATGGTAGACTACTGCGATGGGCATTAGTGGTCACGTGGGTTGTTTACTCTTTCAATGAGGACGAGGAGACAATGTTACCAAATGGCTCATATTACCTTATGTTCTCCAAATGGTTCATATTACCTTAGGCGTTGGAAATATGAGCATGACCCGTGGTTACTATGGGCATAAGTGATCCTATTACCCAAAATGGTCCTAGACACACCAGAGTCATAACCTAGCCCAATACATGAGTCATTACTGAATTACTGAACATGGGTACACGCACGCATGTACGCACATACACACACACGCACGAACTCACAAACCCGCCCTCATAAACAACACACATGAATCATTACTCGATATGGACAGGCACGCACGCACGCACGCACGCACGCACGCACGCACGCACACACGCACACAGGAGGCATTGCCCCACACACTCATTGCCCAACATGGGCACAAAACATACACACGCTCATAAGCACACACGCACGCACGCACGCACGCACGCACGCACGCACGCACGCACGCACGCACGCACGCACGCACACACACATTACTCTTGAATGATCTATATGCATTCATCCAACATTCGGAAATCGTAAGAAATTTTGTTAAATGTTATTCACGTAAATATTTCTAATTGTTTTGTCTGACACATTTTGCTTGCGTGGTCCGCTGCACTGCTTAACTCAGTAAGTAACCGCCAGATGGCAACACATGGTCTAACATTTCTAAATTATGGAAGTGGCCCATATTTCTAGTATGCTCACATTACCGAACCTTCCCCAATGTATTTTTGTATTGTAACACTGCCAGTGTGAGCCTATATATATATATATATATATATATATATATATATATATATATATATATATATATATATATATATATATATATATATATATATATATATATAATATACATATATAATATACATATATAATATACATATATATATATATATATATATATATATATATATATATATATATATATATATATATATATATATATATATATTATACATTATATATATATATACAGCGTGCATGTATGGTATATATATATATATATATATATATATATATATATATATAATATATATATATATATATATATATATATATATATATATATATATATATATATATATATATATATATATATATATATATATATATATACATATATATATATATATATACACGCATACATGCACGCTCGTATATGCTCGCAACATAATAATTTTACACAATGCTCTTCAACAGCTAGCCCTATGGGTATTTACGGAATTTATTATGCGAATTTGATAAATTAAACGTACGTTCTTATACAGCGCCGTGTCCAGTCCGTATGACAGCTCAACGCGCTTTACTCGTCACCGCTGAACTGGTCATTCCAACATCAATCCGACTTTTCTTGGAAGCAGTCACTATTCCTTCATACTTGTACATAGCCATTAACCTCAATGCCTGACTGCTACGCACATGCAGTAGTATAATGTAATCTGCAAAATGCTCAAATGACACGTTACGTGAAGCGACATGTAGCTTACGTCGTTTGTGTGATGTTCTAGTAAGAAAGCTGCATTGGCTGCCGATTGCAGTACGAGTTGAGTTCACGGTCCTGCTCCGGAATGGATGTGCATTGAAGCACATCGCTAACCGCCGTCATTCAACGTCCGCTCACTCGGCCGCTGCGCTATAGTGAGCTCAATCTGCTGCCATCAGTCGTACAGCATTGCACCATGGAACTATACGACAAAACCTAAACCTTCTTGCAAGAACATGAGCAGCGATCGTTGAGGCAGCACCTTAACAATTACGACTTGATTTAATGAATGCAACTTCACGTGAAATAGTCGTGATACACACACTGATTGTTTATGATAATTTTAACTATGTATTGCACGATGGCGAAGTCGATGTAATCCAAAGAACCAAGCAGTATTGGCTCCACGACCCATATTATATAATAATATATGCTTACGAACCAGTAAATCATCCATTATTATATGTATTGTGCAATGCCTTTTGTAGCAATATGCAAATTCAAACTATCCATAATATTTTTAAAACGTAAAGTTGGGATAGGAATTATATGTAATGATACGTTCTTATGTAGCCATGTCGAACACAAACTCGACTTCTTTGGAAAACATTCAGCCATGCCGCAATTACCGCACGAATACAACACATTAATTTATATCCACAACTGTCTTTAGCCGGGTACTCATTTGTACAGCTGAATGAACTGATGCAACGTGGAGTGGGTCCTCTTGAATAAAAGGCCGCCGTTATAACCGCTATAACCACTGCGCCCCGTTATTTATCAATAAAATACATGCGGTGGTTTCTGGGTCACAGTTTAGTCGTTTGTGCATAAAACACACAAACGCAAGCGTTGCCACGACAACGGCACGTGCGTCCGACTGAAGACGCTAACTCCACAGTTGGAGTTTTGTCAGATATTTATTATATAGCACAATGTTCCTTAATTAGAATAGCGCGCAGCAGGTGCACGGCTGTAAACACTCAAGTACCAATTGACCGGCGTCGAACCGTAACATCGGAAGGGATTATTAAACACACGAGTTACCAATTTACGCGTTTATAGTGTATGGAACTCGGTCGACGTTAGCACAGAACAGCGGGGGGCGCGGCCACAATGATCACGCACCGAGTTGTTGTTTAGATCTCTTGCTACTGATTATACAAAGGCAATCCTTGAAGATCGTTGATCTTTCGCAACGTACGCACATTACACACAGACTGTCGGTGCATTTCTGAGTAGTGCTGTCCGGGTTTGGTTGCGGAAGGTATAGGCGCAATCAACAACGACGAAATACTTCGCGGATAGGCGGCTAGCAAGTCCTGGAGTAATGCGTTACATGAACGCGACGAATTTAGTACGTAATCGAAATGTGCGTAAGTTGGCATGGGATAAACACAGTCCACAGATCATAAGCATTCAGACGGCGGAATTGTATTCACACCGACTGGCAAACACAATACACCACGATGGTGTTTCTGCATACCATTAGGTGGGTATTTGATATACTTACGTAATGTCTTATTATCAGCACAAATCAACTTGTGCTGAGGTACTTCATGAACGTAGTGTAGCAGATAATTGAAGGACGTCCAAAACGTAGCGCAATGTATCACATATAATTGAGGTACTTCCAAAACGTAGCGCAATGTATAACAGATAATTGAAGAACGTCCAAAACGTATCGCAATGTATAACATATAATTGAGGTACTTCCAAAACGTAGCGCAATGTATAACAGATAATTGAAGAACGTCCAAAACGTAACGCAATTTATAACATATTATTTAGGTACTTCCAAAATTCAAGCGCAATGTAAAACATATAATTGATGTACTTCCAAACGTAGTATTTACCAGTGTGCACGTTATTCATTCAACACTGACGACTTAGTATGCACGCTTACTCAATCAACATTGACTACTTAGTGTACATGTTATTCACTCAACACAGAGTACGTAGTGTACACGGTTATTTACTCAACACTTACTACATTCACATTTTTTTTGATTTCAACAGATGAAGATTGACAGGGTCTTCGGAAAGAGAGATTCGCCTTCAGTGATTGAATTATTAGACGAAGATGACCAGGTGCTTGGTGATGATCGTGTACTTACTATGGATTGGTGCTGCTTGGCGGCTGACAAGCAACGTCAAAGGTGTGTTAATGTGTTTGTCACATAATTGTACCTTCAAAACATGCGTTCATTCAAAACGAAGTTTATTCTTTCCTATGGTTACCTTTGTTCCCCAAACGATCAGTCTTCATTGCACAGCGCGATAAGACACAACATAATGACAGAGGATGAGCTCCAGTACGATGCCAATTAAGTGTCCACTAACAACCAATTGACGCATCGACAGTCTCATCAACCAGAATGCTTCAAACGTAACCAATGACGGCAATCTCAGACCTTGTGTCGGTTTAGAACGACGCCAACAACATTGGACAATCACTGCTGTCGGTATCTAGTGTATACACATTGAATAGACTGACACAGTTCACTGACATGTTAGTCATGACATACACAAATATAATTATTAATTAATCAATATATTGTGATTTATATCATAACTAATTTCAGTAGCAGTACTCTTTGTTTGTAATTAATTATTAGGCTACTGACCACAGTTCAAAAGACAGTCATATGTTCAATCAAGTAAATTCACAACACTGAACTCTCTGTGAAGGCCAAGCATATGCATACCATTATGGAGCATTTGAAGGCGGCATATGTATGACGTGAAATAAAAAAACTGTCTAAACTCTTATGAGTATCAATGAGTACATTCAAATATAAAAAATACAAGTGTTTAAGCTTAAACCCATAGATTTCCTAGTGTATCTATGTATTGTGCATTCATAAATATTTTCCCCACATAGACGCATTCTAATTTTTGACCCTGGTGAGACTATTTTGTAAACTTTCCCATAAATTCACCCCTATCGTATTGGGTGATCTAAGCACAATCACAGACATGTGTAGACACAAACCCAGCGACAGTTGACGAACAGTGCTGATAGCGCTTGTGCTGCTGCTGTTGTTGAAATGACCGCTTGTTTACTGTCGACGCAGTCGTTGTAACAGCAGTTGGTACTGCGAACGACATGGCTATTGATAATGTTATTGATGTTACAATCATAACGTTGTTATCACTGCTGTCGATATGGCGATTATTCGTTGTTGTCAGTTGTGTTGGTGCAATGATTATTCGGTGTTACCAGTGTTATTTGTACTGCAATGGTTCTCACAATGCCAGTGCTATTAACGATACGACGATCTGTTGTTGTCAGTTATGTTCGGTTGGTACTGTGGTGATTCGGTGGTATCAGTGTTGTTGGTACTGTAACGATTCTTCTGGTTTCGTTGTTGTCAGTTCCGTGATGATTAGTTGGTGTCGGTGCTGTTGGTGTTGTGGTTCTTCTTCTGATGTCACTGCTGTTTGTAATGCGCAACAATAATTGTTGTCAGTTCCTGTTGGTACTGTGGTGATTTCTTGATGTCAGTACTCGTGATACTGCGATGATTCGTTGTTGTTGGTGTTGTTTATTATGTGGTGGGTCTTTTGATGTATTTGGTACTGTGACGTTTCGTTGTTACCAGTGTTGTTGGTACTGTGAAGATTAGACTGATTTCGCTATTGTTGATGATAAGTATGACAGTGATGTAGTTATTGTTATCGGTGTTGGTGCAATGGTGATGCATCATTTGTCAACAAAGCTGTTGTTCTTGTTGTTCTTCCGCTGTTGACACCAACCAATGTCAATGTATACTCTTGTCGATACCGATGTCTATGCAACTGTTAGGGGAGACAGGGGTAGTTGTACCACGTGTAAATTGTAGTAGACATACTACAGACATAATTACTAATGCAAATTATTTTGCAAGGTAGCACTATGTTCATAAATAGTTTTAGGCATGTCGCGTGCGATATCACGTGCCATTTTAAAGAAAAGAAAAAACAGTAATTTGTTAAATGTTCGCTAGTCTATTTGTTAAGGGTTTGTGTGCACGTGACTATCATTTGCTGTTCTCCTTTGGTAGCCCTCGACAAGAATGTATGCGTATGTCTTATTGTAATCACAGGTGTTGGGAATGATATGGTGTTAGGACAAGTTGTAACATTTCCCTCTACAAATTGAAACATAGCAGTATCATGCGAAACATGTCACTCGGGGAGGCGAAGTGTTGAGTTAAGAAAGTGCCATCCATTGGGATGCGGATGGCGATTTATTTACGTTCTGATTTTTTACAGTGTTAACAACGTGTTGGAATAGGGGATCTGCCCATTATGTTTATATAATATTTTAGGTAGGACCTATTAAATCTAATAAGCTATTCGTAGATCCTAGATATACATTAAAACGATTGAAATGTGTATTGCATTAAGCATTTGTTTATGCACTTGCTACCTGCGAGAGAATCCTTGTACTTGCTACTTGGTAATAAAACGTATCTTATCTTATCTTATCTTATCTTATCTCATCTTATCTTATTTTATAGATGTTTGCTGTTTCATTGGCATTAAACAAGTTTCGATCGGGTAAACATTTGAACGGCAATCCTGAAATATGCTGTTTTTGTTGCAACTAGCCCCGGTCTCCCCTGGTGATACTGCCAACAACGACGCCGTTGTCGGCGCTGGTGATACTTGATATGTCATTATTATCTTGTTACTGCGGTTGAATTGTGGTATTGATACCGCTGTCGCTACTGCCGCGTCCAGTGCTGTAGACATCGCTAGTGGTGGTGCACACTCGTTGACGTTAATGATAGATAATGATCAACGTTATTTCTATAATGGCTTTTATGGTGTTCTACACGTTGCTCCTGTTATTCTTATCGGGCGGTCGCTGCTTCAATTTGTCAATGCAGTTTTTACTAGTATTCGTTCCGTGTTTCGAGCGCGTCCCCCTCAATTAACAGTTAGACTGTTTTTATGTTAGAATAAGGCGAGACAGGCTGATAGCCACGGTTTATGATCATAGCCGCGCTTACCCGATAGCATAATGGTGGACATGGTTGTTTACGGTTTGAAATTAGGATTATGCAGAAGGAGATTGTCATCAGCATCGTTCTTGTCATCGTCGTCGTCACCGTTACCACCACCACCACCATCATCATCATTACCATCACCATCACCACCACCATCACCATCACCATCACCACCTCCACCTCCACCTCCACCACCACCACCATCACCATCATCATCTTCTTCACCATCACAATCATCATTATCATTGATTCAGAAAACAATAAAGAAACCAACAAAGGCGACAATGTCGATGCTGATAATCTTCACTGCTCTATATGTCTGAGTTTCATCTCGATCTGCCTCCAGCACAGCTCACTCACGACTGCCCCGGCCGACGACTAGGCAACTGGTGCGTGTTCCTGGGTAGCCTCACTTCCCCGCAAACGAGGCAAGAAGCAGAAAACCAGTGCAACCGACAACAAGGAAACCTTTTGGTCATCAACGACACCACGAAGCAAGACTTCATTGAGCGGCTCATGAAAGAACTTCACGTAACGACAACGTGGACAGCGGGACGTATAAAAGTAGTTGACACGTGGACATGGGTATCAGGTAGGATTACTTTTTTTATTTTGGTACTTAGTTTAACTACCACAACCCCTGCCAACGCCAACACCACTACCACCACCACCACAACAACAACAACAACAACAACAACAACAACAACCACCACCACCACCACCACCACCACCACAACCACTACCGCCACCGCCAACACCACCACCATCACCACAACCACCATCAACAGCAACACCACCACCACCACCACCACAACCACAACCACAACCACAACCATAACCATAACCATAACCACAACCACAACAACAACCAACAATATCACCATCACCACCACCACCACCAGTACCAACCACCACCACCAACACCACCGCCACCGCCACCACCAACACCAACACCGCCACCACCACCATCACCACAACCACCACCAACACCACAACCACAACCACCAATATCACCATCACCACCACCACCACAACCACCACCACCACCACCAACACCACCAACATCACCAACACCGCCATCACCACCACCACCACCACCGCCACCGCCGCCACCACCACCACCAACACCAATACCGCCACCACTAACAACACCACCACCACAACCACCACTTCCACCACCAACACCACCACCACAACCATCACCACAACCACCACCAAAACCAAAGCAACAACAACAACAACAGCAACACCGTCACCACCAGCACAACCAACACCACCACCAACACCAACACCAACACCACCATCACCACCACTACATCCACCACCACCACCACCACCACCAACAACAACAACACCACCACCACTACAACCACCACCACCACCAACACCCACACCACCACCACCACCACAACCACCACCATCACCACCACCACAACACCAACAATAATTATTATTATTGTTAATCGTCATCATCAGAACGTACCTTATGTCAACGCAGATGATGCGGCGATGCAGCCCCAGGGATGCTACACAGACGACCCGGCCAACCGGGACCTGCCGTACCGTATCACCGTCATGCCTCTCACCCCCGACCGCTGCATGGCGGCTTGTCGCCAGTCAGGCTACCTGTGCGCAGCAACACAGGTAGAACAGCTCAAACTTAATCAGACTCCCGCCAGTGGCGCCACTCACCATTTCACCACTGAAACAACTTACATTTTGAATTGCAGATTATGCACTTCATCAATTCATTTGGTAAACTCCATTTTTTTCCAAGAAATATCTCAATTTCAATTGCATACAATTGCGGATAGTGGTTGCATTGAAAATGTGTCATTTTGATTGTAAATCAAGTTGTGGCAGTGGTGATATGCTGAGTGGCGCCACTGTCGGGGAGTGTGAAGGTTAATGTTACGCTTACCTGATTTCCGGCCCACCTTATGGCACAACTGCTGAGGCCACGGCACGTACTAGGGCCAGTATACACTTACGTGACGTTGATGATTGAATCGAAGCTTCAGTTTCACCGATTGGTGTAGTTATTGTTGGGAGTTCATTGCATGGAGTTATTGTTGGGAGTTCACTGCATGGAGTTATTGTTGGGAGTTCATTGCATGGAGTTATTGTTGGGAGTTCATTGCATGGAGTTATTGTTGGGAGTTCATTGCATGGAGTTATTGTTGGGAGTTCATTGCATGGAGTTATTGTTGGGAGTTCATTGCATGGAGTTATTGTAGGAAGTTCATTGCATGGAGTTATTGTTGGGAGTTCATTGCATGGAGTTATTGTTGGGAGTTCATTGCATGGAGTTATTGTTGGGAGTTCACTGCATGGAGTTATTGTTGGGAGTTCATTGGAGTTATTCATCGTGTTCCTTGTTAACATGTAATAATGTCACCATGTTGGAAGTCATGAATCAATACGTCTTTGATGTGAACGAAGCTTACACATTGGGTTGGCGTAATCAAAGGTATGACGTTTTCGACTTGAATGACGTGACACGTGGAATTCCCCTAAGCATAACTGTTACCCGGACCGGAACGGGTATTTCCCTACGCTCAACCGCAGAGTACGCTGGTGTAACAGTATATCTCCCTATGGATACCCCCTCAGTTACCGCGCTGAGCTACTGGGGGATTGTGGTGCCTGACGAAGAGAGCTTTTGTTGTTGACGCTGCCGATCCTGATTAAATCAGGAGTCTAAATGTATGGAGATATTTTAAAGTTTTTATTTTCAACATAGCTATAACGAAATGCGAAAAATAAAAACTTCATTAACTGTGTATTTATTCTTATCTATGAGATTTATTTATGAGGGGGAAATATCCAGGATGTGGGAGATACCCTAGAATACCTCCTTTCTGGGGGGAGGTACCCATTGTGGGAACACACCCAGGGGGAAAATATACTGTCACACCGGCCCCAATGGGTGCTGTTGTCGCAATAGAGGCGCCATTTTTTGAGGTAACGCCTAACAAGGATTACTCTCCGTTGCAGGGCGGCAGAGATTGTTACTGCGGCAACTCATTCGCCAACGCCGGTCACGTGATGACCACCGGATGTAATATCCAATGCAATGGCGACACACAAGTGAATTGTGGGGGCTTCCGGAAGAACAACATTTACATATTAAATGGTGTGTATAATTGACACAGTGCGCTCACACTGGCTGTCAATGCCTAAATTTACACTATGAATAAATTATTCCACTAGGGGCTATCCATAAAGTACGTCACTCTCAGGGGATGGGGTGTCCGGGTAAGCGTTACGAAGCGCTACATGGCGTGGTGGTGGTGGGGGGGGGGGAGGGGGAAGAGGGGAGGAGAGGGGGAGGAGGGGTCGTGGCGATCGTAACATTCGTCATAAAAATATGTTTTGCTCGTCTAGTTGTCGATATCAGACTGATATCATTGACTGGGATATATTTCAAGTGAATTCGAACGGAAAATGAATGCGGACTCTACTGTGTATCAGCGAAGTATGTAGTCGCACGCGAAAAGCCTGCAAACTTAGTGAAAAATAGATTGATGCATAATAGCAGGGGACGGGGGTCTTTCTCAAAACGAACGTAGTTTTAGGGGGGGTGTATACAGACCAGCGCTACGAAACGTGACAAAGGGGTGGGAGGGTTCCAAAAAGGAAAAAAATAGCGTGACGTACGTCATGGATACCCCTTAAAGCTTATTACGATGTTTTTTATTATATTTATTATTATCGAAAAATCATGATATAGCGCAAAATCATACCCATTTTATGACGACAATATTATCGATTCGATAGGCATTTTATAACGGAACTGTATTCTACAGGAACATATGGAAAATGGGCAAGAGACCAACCAAACAACTTCAGAGGAAACCAGTTCTGCGGCGTCATGGATGCGTCACACTGGGGCAAGTTTGCCGACGACGTCTGCGAGAAGGAGATGTTATACATCTGCGACATGCGTAAGAGAAGACACGAACGTCGTTGTTGTTTATGGCTACGCTAAGGCGAACTCAGTATGCGTATCATGCTGGTTTACTGATTGTCTTTGTTTCTATCACTATATTGTGGCACGCTGAAATGTTTCCGGCAACCCACTCGTTTTTTGTTACACAGTATAAGCTCATGTTTCCAGTCATGCTGAACTATAATACGTGTACACATATTTAAAACTAAGGCATATAATTGTATTGCTCAGCTGTGTATTTTTTCCAATGTACGCCAAGGGACGTAATGATAATGGGCTTTCATGCACTGGTTGCTTTATAATGTTGTATTATGCTCGAAAGCTCGCTCAATACAACATTTTGAAGCTACTCGTGCATAAAACCCAGTATTTTTCAATAAGAGTATAATAAGGTGGTATTCTTCTGGCTTTCGTGTTTGGATTTGCGACTTTTATACATAACTTATGCCTTTAAAACAGCTAGTAATGCGAACCGTTATCTATCTAACGTAACATAATTTAAGTACACACGATTGGGCTACAAAACATGCTGTTGTACAATTTCAGCAACGACTCGTTGTCAACTGAACAGCAGCGTCAACGAAGACAACTTGAACTACGTAGTCGCAGGCGGCCATTGCTATTACGTCAGCGTGGTCGCACTCATCTGGGTTGCGGCGCGGATGGATTGCATCGAGAAAGGCGGTGACTTGGCCAAAGTCGATAGCGCGGATGTTCATCGGACATTGACTGACATGTTTTCGAGCGAAACCAGGTGGATAGGACTAACCCGGGTGGAATTAAAATGGCGATCAGGTGAATAGTAATAATTATTGTTTTTATTATTTCATTATTTTATTTTAGCGTATTAGTTGTGTTGTGTAAGCTTGTCACCAGTTTTTTTGTATACGCGCGAGCAATTATCGGAAATGTTTGTTCTCTTGTGGCGCCATCTGCTGTTTAAACACATATGGTGTGGTTGTGGCTATCGTTTCTCTCATTCTACATTCTACTGAATTGGCACTACGTTTGTTCTTCACACATTTCTCTGCAATTATGAAGCATACTTATAATGCTGAGTCCAACATACAACAGAACGTCAACGCTAGTTGAACCAATCAGCGTCGAGATTGTTTAATTACGTACCTGAGTCTATTGACTCGATGACCAAAGTGCAAGCAGAGAAATGGAAAATTAAATAAAATACACTCAATGAGGATTGGTTTACACGGATGTTTCAAAACGATATCGCAATTGACAACAACCACATGTTTGTTCGGTTTGTAAAATCGGTGTCCGTTTTGTAGGCTCGGATATGACATATTCGAATTGGGCTGACCAATGTCCGAACAAATACACTGACCAGTGTGTGAAGCTAGACGCCAGTGATAGCTACAAGTGGCGGGACGCGGAGTGCACTGAACAAATGTCGTTCTTCTGCGAGAAGGGTCAGTAGTTACCGATTGATGCCATAGTGGACTACCACATGTCTCGCTCACAATAAAGCACACGGGCTGCATTCAACCGTGAAAATATTTACACTGGGCGTACCAGTTTTTTTAATGAACGTTATAATTACCGCGCAGCTACACGTTTTGCACAGCTAATCACTAAACAACGTAAGTTGGTGGGAAAGTGTCATAACTAAAGAATCATCGATGTTGTTGGATGGGGAGACCGGGGCTAGTCCGCCCCCTTGGACACTCTAACATATCTGGAGTCTGTACTTGTAGAGCTAGAGGATCAGTTTCGGCCTTAAATTGAACGCAAATATCTTGCCCACATATGTGCTATCAACAACTGGCAAAACTGTTACAAAACAATATCCAAATCTGACTCTTAGTAGACCATGTCGGGACAAGTCCGCTCAGGGGCCGGGGCAAGTTCGCCCCACACGTAGTTTAAGCAGCAAATACAGAAGAACAGTGCAGTTTTTTCTTATTTTATGATAACAACGTCATGTTTATCACAGACATTCTGTTAGAAACTTAAAATCCTCACAAATTCTGAAATTCTGTTTTATCTGTGAAATAAACCAGGCAAACCAAAAAAACATTAACACTGCATCGGCTAGAAAATGAGCATTTTACATCAGATATCCTTGGGGCGAACTTGCCCCGTGGCACTTAGGCGAGCGGAGACATATTTGGTGGGGGAGTAACTAAATATCACTGACACTGGATAGAGCAACAACGTAAGATCCAAGCAACAGCTCTGATATAATAGCTTTACTCAGTACTCTGAATGTTTAACCAGTGTCACTTATAAGTACTTAAATTTGATCGAAACAAAAAAAATACTTTCAGTCACCAAAACCAGTTTTCTAGTTTAAAACTTTCCAGCCAGCAACTCGTGGACGCCAGTTTCCCGCTGCAGGTAGTTTGACTATCGTGTGACTAAGTTGTGTGACCGAAATAAAAAAATGCAAAGGCACGGAATAAAAGCCAGTTGACAGACTTGCCCCGGTCTCCTCTTCTACATATTTTATCAAGTGTAATCAGTATTGTGCATCATTGTATATGTGAAGCCTCTTTGAATGTGACGTGTTTTTCTTTCACGTTTAGTCCACCCCACTGAGCATGTTGTTGTTATTGTTGTTGTTTATGCCATAACGTAAGAAGATATAACATAAAATAACACGAGTTTATGTGAAGCTACGTAAAGGGGAAGACTGGGAACGTCTCAATGTTCCAGAGGTGGCAGATGACCTGACAACGGAAACTCCGTTGACGACAACAACATCAACTTCTGCATCAGTCACAACAACAGCAACTCCATCGAGGACGACAGCAACAACTCCTCCAGTAGTGACAACAACAGCAACTCCTTCGAGAACGACAGCAATAACTCCTCCAGCAGTGACAACAACAACAACTCCATCGAGGACGACAGCAATAACTCCTCCAGCAGTGACAACAACAGCAACTCCTTCGAGAACGACAGCAATAACTCCTCCAGCAGTGACAACAACAGCAACTCCATCGAGGACGACAGCAACAACTCCTCCAGCAGTGACAACAACAGCAACTCCATCGAGAACGACAGCAATAACTCCTCCAGTAGTGACAACAACAGCAACTCCTTCGAGAACGACAGCAATAACTCCTCCAGCAGTGACAACAACAACAACTCCATCGAGGACGACAGCAATAACTCCTCCAGCAGTGACAACAACAGCAACTCCTTCGAGAACGACAGCAATAACTCATCCAGCAGTGACAACAACAGCAACTCAATCGAGGACGATAGCAATAACTCCTCCAGTAGTGACAACAACAGCAACTCCTTCGAGAACGACAGCAATAACTCCTCCAGCAGTGACAACAACAACAACTCCATCGAGGACGACAGCAATAACTCCTCCAGCAGTGACAACAACAGCAACTCCTTCGAGAACGACAGCAATAACTCATCCAGCAGTGACAACAACAGTAACTCCATCGAGGACGACAGCAATAACTCCTCCAGTAGTGACAACAACAGCAACTCCTTCGAGAACGACAACAACAACTTATCCAGCAATGACAACGACAGAAACAGTGCAGCTCCCTCTAACAAGCGCTATCAGCACAACAACCGCCAATTCAAAAGCCACCAAAACTAGCACGACAACAACCACAACCATGACGACCAGAACCACCAACAACGTAACATCACCGCTAGTCGTGACACGCCCCCCTACCAGAAGGTCACCGGTCACGAAGATCGTCACCAGCACTACCATCGCGACGACCACGTCGTCACCACGTAACGACACGGTGAAGATCCCAGCAACGGGAGCTACAACCGACACTAACTCAAAGACGGCGGGATTTATGATAGGTGGGTTAAATATGATAAACAAAACGTCTGTCTAATGCACGCCAGGGTAATGTTCCCACAACTAGGTTATAAATATCAATTGTCGTTTGTGAATAGGTGGAAGCTTGCATTAGATTTTTTAGCAGACGTTCAAAACCATTGATATATTCGACTGCATATTTAGGGAGCACCTGGCCGTACCCCTTTGGCACATTACCATGGCGACAGCCATACCGTCGGCCTTTCACACAGTTATGACACCCGTTTTCTAGGCTCACATTCGTGGCATTTGGGTTCTTTAAATTCTACTTCGGTGCCGCATCAGATAAAACATAATTTGTAGGATGACATCACTTAACTCTAAAATAGAAACATAAATCACATATAGTACGTTGACATGTTACTGTGTATTTATTTCTTGTGGTAGAACTCCATGACTTTGTTGCTAATCATAAGCTTATTTGTTTAACAAATTGCTATGACCTCAGCCAGCGACCAGACCCATTTTGCTTCTTGTGTTTATGCTGTACAATTGCTCTATGAGTCAATATTTGTTTATATCTTGAAAATATATGCTGGGATTGTTGGTCTATTTAGATCAAATTGGCGCAGGAGATGTTCTTTGCTTCAACCATGTAAAGTACATCAAACGTATTGTTTTGCAAATACAGCGACACGCTTATGAATATTTGTGATTCCATCTGGCGTTGAATGCACATTGCCCAGCTCACATGGCGTCATGCAGTCGTAACACAGTACGAGTTTTGTTACAGGGCTTATTGTCGTCAGTTGCTTGCTACTCGTTGCATTGGTGATCCTTGCAGCCACTTGCATCGTCAAACATCGAACAAGCAAAAAGTAAGTGGCGCCATCTACCGAATGAAAGATGTGTAACTTCTGTAGTGCTTTCAATGTACGTAGTGGATATATTTCTACGCTAACTGTATGGGCAGTCTGGCTGTGTCTCCTCCCAGGCGCCAGGGTCCACTCGCCTCTTTCTATGTCCCTTCGTTCCCTTGGATCATTGGGCTCCGATCTACCGATTGGCGAAGTATTTAAAAACACAAAGGTAGTTATTTAGAATTATTTACTGACCTGTTTGTTGCTCGCCCGACATATTTTTGTACCTGTCGGAGAACGATGGAAACAGTCGGCGAAGTGAGTGGTGAGCCATTCGCCAGAGGGCGTCACAGTATCTTCTTTACCGGAAAATATAGGGTGTAGGCTAGTCACTTATATAATACCGGTACATTAAACCGAACTGGCTGCCCGACAAACCGCCGCCTGACAATGGAATGCGCCCTGTTTCAGTCATTATATTATTCAATAGATATTATGCTGTTTTCAGTTGTAATACGGTTCTACAAATATGGCAAACCATGGGGTTGGTTTCTAACTTCCCCGGGGGTGGGCACATTACGAAGGTTGGAGCGTGAAGTTGTATCCATCATTGCCATTGGCACTGCCCAAGTAAACTTGATTGGGCACTGCAAGGAGTGATAGGCTCGTGCAGTGGCTGCCGTTTCTTCCGTTCAACGCCGAGCAACTCGGCTAGTACTTAATAAGATGACATAAAATAATATAACATGTCAGCAAGGATAAAGTATTTCTGATATCATCATTCTGATGATGTGTCGTATCTATGTTGTCAGTCAGCGGCTCGTGTGTCCGGAGACGGACAGCGAAGACAACGCTTCAAGGCTGGCTTTCACGCCGAACGGCATCTTTGGGAAAATGTCAGGTTAGTTGGAAATTCATGTTGCTGTCTGATGCTAGTGGCATGTCGGTTCCCATCGAACACAGTGTTGCAAGCTGTTCGTGTGTTTGCGTCGACTACGCACTTAGAGGGTTGCGTACGACCTACGCACACATAGGTGTACATATCTTATTGGACACGCCTACGCACACATAGGTGCACATATCTTATTGGACATGCCTACGCACACATAGGTGTACATATCTTATTGGACACGCCTACGCACACATAGGTGTACCTATCTTATTAGACACGCCTACGCACACATAGGTGTACGTATCTTATTGGACACGCCTACGCACACAAAGGTGTACATATCTTATTAGACACGCCTACGCACACATATGTGTACATATCTTATTGGACACGCCTACGCACACATAGGTGTACGTATCCTATTGGACACGACTACGCACACAAAGGTGTACGTATCTTATTGGACACGCCTACGCACACAAAGGTGTACATATCTTATTAGACATGCCTACGCACACATATGTGTACATATCTTATTGGACACGCCTACGCACTCATAGGTATACATATCTTATTAGACACGCCTACGCACACATAGGTGTACGTATCTTATTGGACACGCCTACGCACACAAAGGTGTACATATCTTATTAGACACGCCTACGCACACATATGTGTACATATCTTATTGGACACGCCTACGCACACATAGGTGTACGTATCCTATTGGACACGACTACGCACACAAAGGTGTACGTATCTTATTGGACTCTCCTACGCACACAAAGGTGTACATATCTTATTAGACATGCCTACGCACACATATGTGTACATATCTTATTGGACACGCCTACGCACTCATAGGTATACATATCTTATTGGACACGCCTACGCACACAAAGGTGTACATATCTTATTAGACACGCCTACGCACACATATGTGTACATATCTTATTGGACACGCCTACGCACACATAGGTGTACGTATCTTATTGGACACGCCTACGCACACAAAGGTGTACATATCTTATTAGACACGCCTACGCACACATATGTGTACATATTTTATTGGACACACCTACGCATACATATGTGTATATATCTTATTAGACACGCCTACGCACACATAGGTGTACATATCTTATTGGACACGCCTACGCGCACATAGGTGTACATATCTTATTAACATACCCTCTGTCGTTACGAAAACTGGGTAACTACTTTCACCCCAATTTGACTCAGTTCACTCAGCTGTCTAAACGAATACCTGACAATAGACAGTGAAGGAGTTGTAGTGACGGTGCTATAAGAACGAGCAGCTTTTGCGCAGCAATTGTAGCGTGGCTGGATGCTTCAATAAAAGTTGAAATGGTGTTTCCGTGAACAGGTCTTCCGGGAGCGGGGGCAGGGGGAGGAGGAGGGGGCAGGGGGAGGGGTGGGGGGAAGTGTAACACGCTCAGAGCAACGAATCTTTAGGGGAGCGGTATAAATTGAACGCTATACTTTGGTCTTCTACTGACTGGCGTGATGTGTGTGTTGTGATTAGATAAAAATCGATCTCAGCGAGGAAGGTGGCAGAGGAGCCGATCGACAAACAAGATATCGAATGAAAACGTAAGTCATTTGTGTTTCCCGAGCAGTAATCTCATGCTGTTGTTCGTATACATGTTTCTCGAACACCGAACAATTTTTAATTTTCATATCACAAACCGGAGCTTGACTGATGGTAAGAGGAATTATGACGTTTTAACCGGCGGTAAATCTTCATAGCCGTTTTCCTGGTCTCTTGCACACAGTACTATTGATTCCGATCTGGTGCCTTTGCATTTATATATCCAACCGTCCGCCCGACCCGACCATGCTTCGATCGGCCCACCCACCCACCCACCCACCCACCCACCCACCCACCCACCCACCCACCCACCCACCCACCCACCCACCCACCCACCCACCCACCCACCCAGCCACGTAACCACCCACCCACGTAACCACCCACCCACCCACCCACCCACCCACCCACCCACAAGGAGACAAACTAATTGTTTCGTTGATTGATTTAAATTATTCTCCGCCGATCGTTTCAGCTTCTCCGCTCCGGATCGTTCTCGTCTGCGCCGTCCGATGCGACGTCTCTGAGTCGGGAACGACTGTTCGCCTGCGACAGCCGCTACACAGGCGCCATCAAGGTATGAGCGAGCGCTGTTCTTCTTCCCCGTGGTTCCCTTTGTGAAGGGAGGAGGCCGACGAGTTCTGGTACTGCTCCACTGCTACGGTTGTTGTCATTTACCAATGCTCTCTATCGGCAACCCTGACCCTCCACTTTTCATCCTATCTTCCCCCGCCTTTCTTACAACCCCGTAGCGCAAAATTCCCATCTTAATTTTCGTCTTCCCTTTTTCCTACGGCCTTTGCGTCTTTGGTAGTCGGCCTTCCCTCACCCGCACCAAGTGACCTGCCCACATCATCCGACTGCGTACTAATCTTCCAGTTGAGCTGAACTGTCTCCCTATAACTTCCCTCGTGTATTGCTGCCCAAATGAGGGAACGGACTCTTAATGAAATGTAATTTGACCAGTCCAGTGTCTTTTGCGATATTTCAAAACAGTGCATTGTCCAACGGTTTGGGTTTAGCTTTAATACTGACCACTCCGTTAGTCATTCACATTCAACCAATGTTAGATATATATATATATATATATATATATATATATATATATATATATATATATATATATATATATATATATATATATATATATATATATATATATATATATATATAAATATATATATATATATATATATATATATATATATATATATATCATGTTCTCAAACCTCAACCAATTTAAGAATATTAGAGATACCCTCCAAAGCCTTCAACAGTATTCACACAACATGTGAAACACCTGTGTACTAGATGACGTGTCATATATTAGTATGCTAACGTGTAGCGATGAGACACAATTAAATTGTTGTTATTGTTGATCGAGTTATTATTTAGATTGTTGTCTTAGGCTGACAAACACATCAAGTCTATGTACCAGAGAAGGTGCCCAGAATGCAATGCGCCGGTGAAGGACATGAAGGGTCATATGATGCGGTTCCATCGTCAGAGTTCGTCGATTGGTTGGATTGGTCGAGACGGTGCCAGCGCCGATATCGGGCGAGGTCACCCTGCCCAGGCGAGGTGTAAACAGGTACCAAGATCACTTCGTTTTCAACAGTGCCACAATTTCGCAACATACAGTTCCGGCAATAAGTCGTTGGACCATTTTGTATTTCACGCATATTATGTAACTGGGCGTCAGAAATTATTGAAATTGTCAAAGTGTTTTGTTTCTGTGTTATATATGGAATATTGTTGTTAAAATATGCGTTACATGATAACTCAGTTGTTGATTAATTAACCAATAATGAAAAAATAATAAAATATTATTTTCGTAATTAACCTGGAGGGGCCAATACTGGTTTAAAAGGACATACAACTAAACCAGGATCCCATCTACGACACAGAAACAACATATGTCGACAATTTCAATCCTTTCTAACGCTCAGGTTTTGTGGGGTCCAAGAGAATATGTCTAAAACACGAAATGAGCCAATGATGTTTTACCTGTATACTGTATATGTAATAATGTATTTATATCGCCATCGGCGCTACGGAACTGATTAATTCGTCATAAAATTTCATAAATATTTTGAGGTGTTTTGCAGATTCAAACGCGATGCACTACAATGTGTAACCCACACTTTGAAATGACTGAAATACAAACTAGATTGATTTATTTAGGCGTTTGTGAGTTAATTACTGTGTGATAGCATTACAAGTTTATGTATTAAGTGTTGACCTGTAGAAGTGAAGTATACAATTTTTTCATCGGGTGATTTATTAATCTCTTAAATTCCCGTTTTACACAAGTAAATATTTAAACATGAATAACAGCATTGCTAATTTATATGTATTTTGAGAACAAACAATTAAGAAAATCTGTGCGTTTTAATTATGCGAAACCCGCCATTAGGTCAATATCAGTTAATGCATATAGTTGTACATTCCTATTATGCTTTTGATAACGTTAGACATATTTCACGTACAGACAGCACATGGTGCCGTGCCACCTAGACTCGGAAGGCTTCAAAAGACATGTCCCGATTGTGGGAAGACTTTCACGCGACTGCGGCGCCACCTAATGTTTGTACATAAAATGAAACCGGGGTCGGAAGAACTGCGCTCGCACATAAGACGGACGAGGGAAGCGATCGACACGTCTATGGTTACGGGCACCGTCAACAACCATTTCTTCTGAAGTACTGGTGCAGCGACGCACGTATTGCAGGCATGGGCCGATTAATCCACTATTTAACTAGTTACGTTAAATTAATCGCGATTATTTTTGATTAAGTTAACTTGCATTTTGAAAGTCAACTATCTACATTAAATTAATTTATAAAGTTAACTCGGTAAGTTAATGATTACGTTGACTTACGCTACATGTAAATTTGGAGTTCATACGATGAGCAGCCGGTCAACTATTTTACCATCTTGTCGCATGTAAAATAGTTGACCGGCGGCACATCCTATAAACTCTAAACTCTAAGTGTTACCCACTGAGGCATTGTCCCTCTACCTGTATCTATACCTGTTGATGACATTATTCTATTCACTTTGTAAACAAGTTATCTAAAAATAAACCGAAGTTAATCAGTTTATGTCACTACAAGTTAAGTTAAGCTAAGTTAACGTAACCTTTGTTAACGATTAATGTGACCTATTGTAAATGTATCTGTGATCCATTTATACGCAGTCTTTTGCAAGACTATAGTCATTCTTTCCTGTACGCATTCTGCTTTAGGTCCTTCAGCAAAGGTTGATACTCATATAGTTCTTTATTAACATCAACTTAATTATTGCAATTTGTTAGAAATTGCATTTTTTTAGAAACTGATTTAATTATATATATATAATATATCGTTGGAATTAGCAACATAAATAGCATTGCATATGATGACGTCAGGGGCTACTATTTCGTGTTGGCGTCACTATATTGTCAACTGGCCTTGGCTGTAAGGTTTGGGAATATGCCGTGTTAATTAAATTGCCGTAATGCATGTAACGTACAAAAATAAACGTACACGGACGTGAACTAATGTAGTTTGACTTCAAAATGTCGTCTGAATAAGGAAGAATACATGTACCATTTGTCTGAATCCTTTTATTATAGCGCACGGTATTATCAAAGAAATGTGACCGCTTTTCCATATGCTAAAAAAATTACATTGTACCAAGATTAGCTGTTGATTTGGGCCAATAATTTTATTGTTGTTGTGTTTACGAGGTTATGATGAACATAAATAAAATATCGTAAAGTAGTGGCACGGTGATTATATATTTTCTACATAGTATGTAGATATAATATATATATATATATATATGTATGTATGTATGTATGTATGTATGTATGTATGTATGTATGTATGTATGTATATATATATATATATATATATATATATATATATATATGGGTTTGTTTTGTATCTCGGTGTATGTATACTAAGATTGTAAATAGATGATGAAGACATAATAATGAATTAATGATGGAATTTATATGATGCTGACATCTGAAACAATACACTCTCACACGCACGCATGCACGCACGCACGCACGCACGCACCAATACGTGTACTTGCCACGTTTCATTCCTAATGTATTGCCCACTGACATGCGTACATTGTAAACGGAGACACACAAATGCCTTTTTATTGCCGTTCGCTAAACGTACACGTGTTCGCCGGATGTGACGTCATTGCACAGATGCTGTTTTCTTTATCGAATTCCGTCGCTCAGCTACACCGGGTTCTGTTACTGAGAACCGTCCGTACTTCACGGCTGTATCGCTAAATATACATCTGTCACGGATACTCGTCTACCGGACGTTTTCGAAGTTCCATTACATACATTTCGCAAGTCCAGGAAATTTAGAAGTGAATAAACCTGTAACTCAACAATGAACATTCACTGCACAACGGCAAACATCGAACACATTTGTATAATAGTCTTATCATAGATTTCAACACGTCATCGCAGTTCCGTGCCACGTGTTAGCAGACCTCGTGACTTGTGACGTAACACATTCCGTACAATAGTTAGGGGCTACACTAATATTCATAACGCTAACGAAAATGCTTCACATTCAATCAATACATAATATTATATCGACAGATGAACGCGTGTGTGACGGTACCTTTATATTCATAATATGTGTGAGACCATCTGGAGAGAACGAGGCTGTTTATATATATTTAAGGCGACGACGGATATTTAAAAAAAAATCCTTTAGTAGTATGACTGTAAATATCTCTAGGTGGAAAACGTGGCATTTAACTGTGTGGCTTTGACTAGAACTGGAATACACGTATGTCACACACAACCATATTGGGTAGCTTTGTGTAATGA
This sequence comes from Lamellibrachia satsuma, assembly GCA_033239005.1. Classification (NCBI taxonomy): domain Eukaryota; kingdom Metazoa; phylum Annelida; class Polychaeta; order Sabellida; family Siboglinidae; genus Lamellibrachia; species Lamellibrachia satsuma. The sequence continues at coordinate 4,235,213 of BSQZ01000040.1, forward strand.
CGTCATCAATTTGTATTTAACATATTGGGCACGGACCACAGTCACTTTTCCCATAGACGACCATTATAACATTCTTGCGCCTACATTGAAAATTTATCCTACAATTTTTTTTAAAAATTCACAGAAAATGACAGACCCACTAAGAAACCTGGTGTGCGAAATTCGTGAAAATTACATACCTCCTTTTCGCACAAATTGCTTCAAAGCATGAGGCCCGTGCATTTCTGCCATGAGATTCACCGGTTTCTCAAATATGAGTACATCCTGCCTAACAGCCACTGTGTCATTACGCAACCGGTATACCTACTGACAAATGGCATCATTTCAAAGCTTAGATGCTACTGTGCACAAAAACATCACTTCTACTCACTCATGCACACAATTTCTGCTCTCACAAATAAACCCTATCTGCACAATGAATTTTTTCCTTGGGACTCTTTATGTATGTAATGGCGGATGGATTCTGACTGTGGTCCGTGCCCATATGTAAGACTATGGCAAGTAGTTCTAGCTTGAACGTCTCTACGGCAGTTCGCCACCAGACTTTCGTTTCTCTAAAGCATTCATAGAGCTCACTAATCGTCCCATCCGTTCAACCAATCACGTCGTTTCGAAATAACTGACCGTGACGGAGCACGGAATTGTCCGACCGTGATGGCGGCGTCTCTGTCTCAACGGCAGACGCCGTCCGATCGATAGCTCTCACTTTCAAGTCCATCGCCTTGATCGGGTCCTTGTCGTCAACAATGGTGCTGCTGACGTCATCGGAAGTGTTGGACGCGCCAACACATTTAGCTGTTGTCGCCGGTTGGTGTTCGCCCGCTCTCTCTTTGCCGCCCGTCGTCATTCTTGCAGACGCCTTTGCTTCGATCGACGCTTTCTTGCTGCGTTTCCATTTCATTCTGCGGTTCTGGAACCATATCTTCACCTGCAACAAGGCGGCGACACGCTAGCATCAGTACACAACCATCAGCTGATCTGACGTTTGAACAATTGTTAACGCCATTGTGCAGCTTTGGTATAGTTATGTTTCGTCGCTCATTAAAATAATCGCGCGAGTCTTTTTGGTATTTACTTATCATTTCATTCAAATTTTGCCAGCCATTCGAGCAGTTTCATTGCCACGACATCTAACCTTAATTGTCGACACCTATTCTACACAATGATAACATTCATATTGTCGTAGCTTCTAAGACACGGTGTCCCAACCTTTTTCTCCCAGCGTTCCCCTGAGTCCGTAGATGATCGACTATGTACCCTCATCATGGGGACATGAATAAAAAACTATTGGCGAAACATTCATAATGCTGTTCAATGTTAAACACGTTATTAAAGAGGTAAACGTCTTCACATGAGTGATTGCAGTCGGGGTGAGACAACTTATATTCGAGTGACGAGATATGACTGCTCCGCGTGCGTCCTCCGAAACCAAAGCCTCAGTTATGGATACAGTTTTAGAAAGGGATACTCGATGGTTATCCTTCACATAGTCGGGCACAGAACATTGCCGAAATTCCTCAAGCGCAGTGCTGATATGTTCGAACATAACATTTTATTGTCGTAATATCTGCGTAAATAACTTACGAATTAGCTAAGAATATTAGCTGAGAACAACTGTATATCCTTCGAGAATAATAGTTTACATACTTTCGTAGTTAAAATGGTTTTCCACCACATTTGCGTAAATTCTCAGCTGCGGTGCAATTTTTCTGTGAATACGGACCCAGCTGGCCAATGGGAGGGTAACAGTCGGGGGTATTCTTGGCCCACGTGGAGGACATTGACAACAACAACTTCATCGCACATGACAATCCTATACGTTTGGCGACATTTTCTACTAGCGTTAATAACGGGATAACTTGGTAGTTCATACGTGACAATCGTGATAGTAATGTTTACCAAATGCCTCAGGCCAATATACCATCAATACGCTCGAGATTGTTTAAGGGAACGTCAAACGTATTACCAGAAACAACCGCGTCACGCACGTAATGCAATACTAGTTGCATATAATTAATATAAACCGCCCAGATGGCGCTACGTACTCTCAAACGGTTTACGTACCGAAGTATTCGCCGCGGCGCGCGTGGTTCCTGCCATTGTTGGAAGTTAACGTTTTACGTAATATAAACCGCCATCTTTCGGCGCGCTCGTGATTTCTGCGATTGTTGGAAGTTAACGTTTTACGTTTTTTGATTTACCATAAAAGCCACACAAAAAACCTTGATATATGGGGTATTTCGAAAAAAAATAGAGGCGTTACGTTTCATTCGTTGGGTCGTAGATTAATTCCTGAACGTTTGGTACCCGAGATGCAAACCATCTAGGAGGAAAACGTGAACAAACATACAAACATACGCTAGCTCGATTACAGTTAGATTGCAAAAATAATGGTCCACAAAAGATGGCAACATTATTGTAGGCCCTGCTTGACCTTAGTTTCAGTCAACTCTCCGCGTACCCCTCGGAAACCTCTCGCGTACCCCCGGGGAAACGTGTAACCCCAGGTTGGGAACGGCTGTTCTAAGACATCAAAAAGAATCATAAGCATTTGATGGAACGTCCTGTCGACATTCGACGTAATCGCCGTCTGGCAATTAACAAAACGCCATTCCGACTACCGTCTACATGTTATCGTCTCTGCCCCGACTGAACCTTGGGTCGTCATGGAGATGAGTATTCTTTGCAACGTCGCAAGGGGAACAATGGGGTATTATTGTCACGAACGTGCGTTCGCAACAGCAACCCAGTTGCTATCCAACGCAGACACTGAATATGCATGTGAAATACGTAATTATAATGATCACAACGAGTTGCCGGTTTTATGTTGATATGAAGACTTATGTCCTGAAATGAAAGTAAATCTGACGTTCGTGCTTTTTTATAACTATTTTTACTTACGGAAAGAAACTCTCTGTGCTGCCAGTTTGTAATAAAGTTCCATAAAAATAAATAATACTATTCTAATGCAACTAATATATATTATTAATAATTATCTTAATGTGCCAATGAAAGGGTTTGTTATTACTATTGTTATTACTATTGTTATTACTATTGTTGTTGTTATTTTATTATTATTATTATTATTATTATTATTATTATTATTATACGGGTCATGAAAATAACACATTTAAGAGGAATGAGGAATGGATATCACCCGCAGAATGTAACCGGTGGGTGAATATTAGGTTGGTACTGATTTCGGGAATGTGCGAATAATACTATATTTTGCTATTTCAATTTTGTTTAATTGTCCACATTCGTTGCATTGGAAACTTGTTACGAATGCTGACCAACAATGTACGTTGCATTGGAAACTCGTTACGAATGCTGACCAACAATGTACGTTGCATTGGAAACTCGTTACGAATGCTGACCAACAATGTACGTTGCATTGGAAACTCGTTACGAATGCTGACCAACAATGTACGTTGCATTGGAAACTCGTTACGAATGCTGACCAACAATGTACGTTGCATTGGAAACTCGTTACGAATGCTGACCAACAATGTACGTTGCATTGGAAACTCGTTACGAATGCTGACCAACAATGTACGTTGCATTGGAAACTCGTTACGAATGCTGACCAACAATGCACGGTTTTGTGCCGCATTAACAATATATTTAATCATGTCTCTCTGGCATTAATGTCGTACTAAGCTCACCATACTCTACATTACGGCAGAATGCCCCTTTTTCACACCAGATAGACACACTTCTGATGCGGTCGTAATGTAATGTCGTAACGTGCTGATCCGACTTATAACTCGAGGGAGTATTCGCTATTAGCTGGCAGTGACTAATATCCCAACAGTCTGCAGACTTTATCGAAACACACACCCACTTTGTTCGCGTTTGGTGTCGTCACTAAATCGATACACTTTCTTTGTATTACTTAAGGGTATTAAGTAATTAATGAAACGTCGTCGACCGATCACCCGACTAATCGTGCGTTCACCGATTTTATGGCCGAGCTCGCAAAATACCCACTAGTGTGTTCAATACGTGGCATGACTTCTCCCAAGCGTTGGTGATTGCGTTGCTACGGAAGAACGCTTACTCACCCGCGCGTCGGAGGCATTTGGACATTAGTGTGGCAACTATGTATGGGGCGTAATCCAATGTCATTATGGGGTCGTACTGTTGGTGTTTTTGACACAAATACGGAAATGCAGTAAAATAAAAAATGCGTCTTTTATACGTGATACAAAATGTTTATTTTATGATTTTTTTATGGCATTATTCATTATTTGTTTCAATATGTATAACGAATAACTTCGACGTGTCGTGCGTTGAACACGTACCTTGAATTATCCAATGGAATCAATCGCTTTGCTGCACTGTTACTAAGGTAAGAAAGAGAGAGAGGGAGGAGGGAGAGAGGGAGTGAGAGAGAGAAGGAGGGGAGATGGAGAGGGAGAGGGAGAGGGAGGGGAAGGGAGATGGATAGGTGGGGGGGGAGGAGATACTGAGATACTATTCACAGGCGTAGAAGATTTACTACACGTGAACCTGTGTAGGATAGTGTATATATGTAGGCCAATCCCTCTATAAACAATGATTCATTTGAAGTCGACATCCGACCACTTCATCCGCCTAAGTACAATGTAAACGGCTATCTTGGCGGTGACTTAAGCCGCTTTACGCCTGGTCGAAATCAACAACGATACAAAATTGTTAGTCGCGCAAATACGACTGCATAAATAAGTCCACTCTCTAATTTAAAATTATGCAGGATTTTAGTTTACTTTATTTCGAATGTGTAGTTATATTCTTTCTAAATCTAGACATTTGTAAATTGTGCTGTTCATTTAATGTTGCATATTTTTGAAGAAAACGATTCATGTTACGCATAAAGTACTACAACTGTGTTATGTTGCCATGTTGCGAGAAGTGAAATAGCCAAGATATGTAGGAGTTTACCTAAAAATTTCGTAATAATTTAAAATTTGAGTTGCGTGTTTTGTGGAGTATTTTTTTTTGATGTTGCCATTTAAAAAATACTCAAATCATGCGATTTTGACATTCATTTTATTGTTAAAAATGTGTAATTGACATTATTTATGCATTGATAAGTTGTGCTAAAACTTTGCAAATATTAATATTCATTCCGGCAAAGATCGAGGTATGTCCTTACAGTTCGCTTCGTACATTTACCGTTTGACCCTCGTTATCTGGCGCCTTCCGAGCACACAATCGGGCAATTATCTCGAGCTCGCTACTTACAAAGCGATAAGAATCCCGTACAAACAATTACGCTTTAATAACTGCTTCGTAATCTGACAAGATGGTGTTTGCGTGTCACTCATCAAGATGACATATCTGAACGCAGCGATGGACGGGTATATATCAAGTGTAACAACACCGACAGGGCTTGAGTCACGTCGAACTATCGCTCGTGGTTGACCACTCCTGGTTTATTTGTGAAGTGACAGCTTATGACAGAGTCAATTAATGTTGTTATCTGGAAAGTTCGATAAAATGACAATGCTGAAAACGAAAAATGCGCTTATGTGCGGTTATTGTAAATAATGTTTGGAGCATGACTACTATCTTATTATATTTAAATTGTATGGACACTTTCTGTCACCATTAGATTCTATCCGACAACGTGTCATAATAACATGGTTTGAGGAATAAGGCAGGCGTCGTCGGCATTTTCATTTCGGCTTTCATTGAGTTTATAATATCAATACATATACAATATCGTCTATAATATTCTAATATTGGAGAGTACACATAGAAACTACTAAATCACCAACATTACGATTTTTCCATGACGAAAGTGTCTTTGCCTTTTGATCATCACATTTCGGCAACATATATTATTATTATTATTATTATAAATAACTACTAATACTGTAACATTCTTATTGTTGTTGGTAGATATTTTCTATTATTTCGAATACCTTTCATTCAGGTTAAAAACCCACATTGACGCTTTGATTAAGTACGTACTTGAGTCTCGGTGAGTAGCAGCGAGGTGGCGACTTCGAAGCGTTTCGGACGTGACAGGTACTTGTTGTACTTGAACTGACGCTCCAGCTCCAGCAGTTGTTGACTCGTGAAGGCCGTGCGAGGCCGCCGAGACTTGCCCAGGAGACCGTGTGTAGGCTGGCCGCCCATAGCCGCCGCCGCAGCCGCCGCTGCCGCTGTAGTCGGGGAACATAGGCCACGTTGTAATTTATTATCATTATTTATCAGTAGTAATAACGCCGACGACGAAATTCATCCAGTTATTACAATTTCTTTGAACAATCCGATTACCCTTTGTAGGTATTACGTACAGTTGTCTACAACGCTGTGCGAACAATTACGTGCAATTATTGGCGACGTTCGCGTATTTTCTTCGATTGTGCCAAGTTACGTTTTACAAGGGCAAGACGTCGTTAGACGCTACTGTAACTGTCAGTATTACGTTGCAATTTCGAGAGTTGTATTCCAGGAACACCAAGTACCAAGACATTGATGGATACACTTTTTTATAACAGTTTTTAATATTGTTATCATTACAGTCACTCACGAACTACCAAGTTATCCCTCCGGAGGATGGATACTTTTCTGGTTATTACAACGAATATTGCGGCAGCATCGGATTGCATTGTTGCCAATTTTATCAAAAAACACTATCGGAAAAGATTATATTAGCAACAACAACAATATATTTCTAGTGGCATAATTCTGGGTAGAAAACACGGAGTGATTATATTGGAGGGACACTAATTATAGGGGCAGCGATAATACCAACGGAAAATATATAATTGATCTGCTAGCAGCAAACTATGTTGTATCAACGACGGTGCCAATGATAAAGGCTTTTTAATTAATGCAGCCAAAAAAGCGATTATGTTGTAATTGTTGCTGTTACAAATGTTAGTCCTGCGGCTGATGATAGTGCAGTATTGTAATAACAATGACAATGACAATGACAATAATAATAATAATAATAATAATAATAATAATAATAATAATAACAACAACAATAATAGTAATAATAATAGTAAATACAAAACAAGAAAGAGTGTGTCAATAATAGTAATAATAATAGTAAATACAAAAACAACAACAACAACAAGAAAGAGTGTGTGCTTTCATCGTTAACATCGTCGAAATAATTGGCTATGATCGTTAGATCGGCTTTAAGTCAACTTGTTCTAAAGAAACATCGAATTGAGGAGTTAGCTTTAAGTCAACTTGTTCTAAAGAAACATCGAATTGAGGAGTTAGCTTTAAGTCATCTTATTCTAAAGAAACATCGAATTGAGGAGGCAGCTTTAAGTCATCTTGTTCTAAAGAAACATCGAATTAAGGAGGCAGCTTTAAGTCATCTTATTCTAAAGAAACATCGAATTGAGGAGGCAGCTTTGTGTCGTCTTGTTCTAAAGAAACATCGAATTGAGGAGGCAGCTTAAAGTCATCTTATTCTAAAGAAACATCGAATTGAGGAGACAGCTTTAAGTCAACTTGTTCTAAAGAAACATCGAATTGAGGAGGCAGCTTTAAGTCATCTTGTTCTAAAGAAACATCGAATTGAGGAGACAGCTTTAAGTCAACTTGTTCTAAAGAAACATCGAATTGAGGAGGCAGCTTTAAGTCATCTTGTTCTAAAGAAACATCGAATTGAGGAGGCAGCTTTAAGTCATCTTGTTCTAAAGAAACATCGAATTGAGGAGGCAGCTTTAAGTCATCTTGTTCTAAAGAAACATCGAATTGAGGAGGCAGCTTTAAGTCATCTTGTTCTAAAGAAACATCGAATTGAGGAGGCAGCTTTAAGTCATCTTGTTCTAAAGAAACATCGAATTGAGGAGGCAGCTTTAAGTCATCTTATTCTAAAGAAACATCGAATTGAGGAGATAGCTTTAAGTCATCTTGTTCTAAAGGAACATCGAATTGAAGAGACAGCTTTAAGTCAACTTGTTCTAAAGAAATTCCGAATTGAGGAGGCAGCTTTAATTTAACTTGTTCTAACGAAACATCGAATTGAGGAGACAGCTTATTGTCAACTTGTTCTAAAGAAACATAAGCCCCGTGGACATGCGTTTTAATTACGTGAATGATAAGTCAAAGTTGTCTGATCATTGTGCAACGAATCAGAACAGTACACGTACGTTTGTCGAATTCAGTAACACGAAACTGCGATTTTTTTCTCGGGAACCGTGCACGTTACTGTAACCAGCACCTGGACGAGAACTGCGAAATGTGGTTTTGTAATCGGACCGAGAAAATATACTGTTCGAAAAAAGATCCGCGAATGCAGGATAAATATCCTCAGATGACATTTGGAGAATTGAACCGTCTAATGATATCGCCGTTGTCCTATCGCCGAACCAGTCAGAGATGGCAGTCTCATTTGCTGGCATAGCACGTCGCTAGGGGGCGTGCTAACGATCCGCCATTGTCGCTATTTCGCGCACGTTCGCCGCGGCTCAGTCGATAGACATGCGCCTTTAATCAATATAAAAACCCCCTCCGGATCATCTATCCGAAAGATCGTGTCGTCGCTGAATGCTTTGAATCCGGACGGACTGACTACGGCTGCGTGGCCGCAGTTTAATCATGGCGCGGCCATTACAAGCCGATGATTTAACGCTCACTCGAAGCGCCGCCGCGCGCCTGTGGGACGCCCCTTGCGGGCGCGCGCGCCGTTTAATCAGAATCCTACTTAAACGATCGATCGATTAGCCCCGAATAATCGCGACGGCGTCGCAGTAATGGCGCGCACGCGCAGTTAATTTTCCGCGCCGAATTAAATTAGCATACGCGGCGAATTAGCGAAATTAAATTGAATTACACATCAGAAGTGGCGATAAGTGAGGGGCGGGGGACGGTGGCGGCACGCAAGAGAAATAAAGTCAGTCGGCCGTGAAATCGTTTAATCGTGCAGATATCATGAAGCAAGACCGCACTGGTGGGAGGGTCGGTGGTTTTATGATCTCCTTGGGCAGGCCTATGATGCTAGGCTAAATATGTTTGAGAATCATTATATGAAAATAAAATATTAGCCTGGTCGCTACGTTATGTTGCAAATGGCTTACAAGAGCATTATATTTTCACGACTGCGAAGTACATGCGTTGTCAGTTTTGTATGAACATATGGTATTGCAATATTGTTATTTGACAAAACTCAGTGACTTTCAAATTGATGGCACTGTGTAAACAAAGTAGAGTTAAGTTAGCAAAACGATCTAATTTGATTATTATTTCGAAGCAGTAACGCGACAGCAGTTGTAGCAGCTGTAGAAGTGAAGTTAATGTTCTATTATTCCTCTATTTATGCATCACGTACACTTGTACAAGGACGCAAGTTCTCAAATTCGATATTTCAAACGCATTGACAACAGTATATATGCGTAGTCATTGACATTTTTTTTACTTTAAAATAATTAATTTGCTGTAATTCGACCTATATATTGAAGTTTATTCTTATAAAAAACAAAACAGTTTTATCTATCTATTTAATTTTTTAATAATGTTCTTTCTATAAAGCTCACATCGTGTTCTTCATGTATAATATGCTGCAATTCTCGGATATGGCTTTTATCAAAGAACGCGTGTTATTACATTTATTATCTCGAACAATGAGTGAAATACGTGTACGTTTAATGCACAAGAATACGTGACGGTGTCATATATACGTGACTGAGTAATATCGCAATGACTATGGTGACTAACGCTTCGTGTCGATGAAAAAGGACCCCATCTGCGACGCTTAGAATCGGGCAACCTTAATCTATTCCACGAGGCTAATACAGTCGCTTTGGTATTCATCGGCAGCGATTTGGCCCGCTTTATAGTCCTACTGGGGAATTATAAAGTGAAAAATAACGATGATGAACGCATTGGTGGTATGAGTGATTTCTGACTTCCGGAACAGGTTATTGCCGCT
>BSQZ01000040.1:4250098-4290098 GCA_033239005.1 Lamellibrachia satsuma
ATTTCTATAAGATACCATACCGATAAATACCGTTAATATAGTAAATGTATTATTTTTGTGCAGTAGATTATACAATGATATCTTATTCATCTTTCGTTGTTAATGTCGTACAGTAGTTTGGATTACCATGACCAAGTTGGGTTGAACTGGACGAAAATATATAAAAAAATCGGCTTGCACTATGGTTGGGTTGGGTTATCGAAACTTCAAATGAAGTCTGTCTTAATTAAAAACAAACTAATGTTCTTTTACGTCACTGATCTTTTGTGTGTGCATTATATAACACCAAAAACGATATGATCATTATATAACACCAAAAACGATATGATCATTTTATAATCGAAACAAAATGAAAACAATATACGATTGCCCAAAAGTGTAAATTCATTGACATAGTCATCCATCCATGAAGCATATGTGAAAGTGTCTCTTTATTTTGCTAGATGACCGACCGGCTGAATTATGACATGTGAACACGCCAGCCTGATAATCGTATGTTGCAATATTTATGTTCTTTCTTAATTCGCAATTTTCTCATCATGGATATTTCATAGGCTAAACAAGTTTGCATTATTGTCATTACAGCAAGAGTTCAGTTATTATTTATACTATTATTATTATCATTAAAATGTCATACATTGTTATGAATATTACAATTGATATTGTATTATTAAATATAATGTTCGTGCAATATAATTAATACTACAATCGCTAAAGCCCCCTAATCAATTAATTTAGCCCATCGCGAATCAGATTCGTTTTTGTATTGTAGTGTGTAAATAGTTTAAGTAATATGCGCAGACGGTTTAACAGTAGAGTGCACATCATCGAAATAATGAACTTTCATCATGAGATCGAGTAACTCGTGAAGGTGTTAATTAAATGTTCTCACAGTATATAGAGTAGGACTACATTTGTAATTTTTCTGCCGAATTTTGATCAGATCTGGTTAAAAATAATTTCGTTTTTCCAATGATGTCACCAAAGCTAAATGAGTTAGCGGGTCGCAGTGGATACCAAACACATTCGTTTTTGTGTGAAATAAATGTGAATGAGACGAGCGAAAAAAACCGAAGGGACTTTCAAAATAAGGATACTACGTGGAAGGTGCTGGGAAGACTAGGTTGACTTGAAGAACTCCACCTCTGGCTACGACATATTTGCGTGCGTTTTGTGAACGACATCAATAAGCAAGAAAGAAGATATTTCAAAGATACATAGTCTGATGGTTCGTAAAATCATGTTATATAGTATAAACTACGTCTGTTCTAGGATCTTGACCGCTCAAATGTATTTTAATGAACCACAGTGTATTATTATAATTTGACCGTTATTTAATTAATTTGAAGGTGTCGACCCGAACATCATGTTTACATAGCATATATTCGTATATTCGTAAAAAGATAAAGGTAAAATTATATTTAAAAACTTTGGTTCATTTGGCGGTCATTATGTAAAAAAGATAAACCTCTATAGCTATACAGAACATGATTTGACAATAACAACGATCAGACTATGTACCTTTAAAGAATGACGTCAGATTAGACTGACTTACTGTCGAACTCAATGACCCGTGGCATGTACATTCCTGTCCGGGCGAACCAGTCAAGCTGCAGGTTCTGTATGTGTTGCACCTGCGCTATCTTCAACGCCTGCTGGGCGCATCCCTGGGCGTGGAAGGCGCTTCCCGGCATGACGGCCACCCCGGGAAGACGAGAACCCGCGTCGAGATACGGGATCATCCCGGGCAAAGCGGCGATGGGGGAAGGAACCGGCGCGGGGCACCGGACGCCGGCGTGGTGATGGATGCCGCCCGGGACAGGGACACGGCGCCCGGGGGTCGGGGTACATAGTCCTGGGGTCGGAGTACGGCTCCCCCGCTGGTCGTCGCTGCTTGTTGAACTCCGGCTAGGCGGGCGTGAGTCGCGAATGTGGCGTTCTCTCGAATGATCCTTCGACAGGAGGGCGTCGATACTGAACGATTTCAAGCCTTCCATCCTAGTGCGTTTTACTCGCGTCAGACACGAAGTTGTAGGCGCCCTGGGTGGTTCTTTCTTTGCCGTCCGTTACACTGATTACACAACTAATAATTCAGTCTCGCTTTGTTTTGCTCTGATACAACCGTCTGCGTAATCAACAGCGTATATGTCAAAGTACAATCGTCATAGCACTAAGCATAACTATAGTAATTCCCAAATACTTGCTAACAGTTACAGCGTCCTTCTGTGTTAACTGCAGTGACGTCAGTTTTCCGCTATCGAAGTCTCGCCCCTTAGTAGACAATGTTTGCATCAACCGCTCGGAACAGAATACAGACGTATAGATTCTACGTTACTGTTGTCGAATCCTTAAGTCACGTGCAACGACGAATGATCCGACGAGTTCCCGTCACAGCGTAGCGGACCCGACAGCAGTAGTCGGACGGCGCGATAAGCCGCCTCTAAGTAGCTGACGTTTGCGCCGAAATCTCGCATAATGCTCAAGTGTCAGCGACGCGATTGGACGCGGGAATAAGCAAATACGCACAGCGTCCGTAAGCCGGCGATAACCGCAACTCGATGGATACCGCGACACATCAAAGATGCCCGTTTTTAATTAGCGGTAGACTCGATAGAGTTATGATGGTTTTGATAAGGATTTCCTGCGGACAGCACGGAGTCGCCTTGGCCGTCGTTAGCCGGCGCTTTTATCTCCATCTCTCCGAGTGGCAGGACGTTGTTTAAAGGTTGAATTATCATCCCTAAGTATGCGTTTGTCGACTGGCAAAGTTGAGACAAGGCATTAACGGGAAGATAATGTGTATGAAAATTAGTGTTATTGATTTGATGAATGTGTGTATATGCTGTGGTTATTACTCATTTAGTTGAAACGAAATAACGATGCGATTAACTATGATGATGTGACTTCAGTTTATGTTGTTTAAATAATGTGGAAAATCTTCATGTATTCATTGTTTATAACGGCGTCCTTTATCGCCGTCGAAGCAACGTTTCGATAATGTGCAACACGACGTAATTACGCGGAATTTGCTGTGAAATTAAACGCTCGAAATAATGTAGAAAAAAATACAAGTATTTGTTTTGTGAAGCTAAATAATTATGTAGATAATACAGAGAGTGACGCTACCCGTTGTCATTTGTGATACAGATTGTACACAAGATAAATAAAACACTGAACTCGAGGATGTATTTTATTTTGTATATTCTCATGTAGTCAATTATATATATATATATATATATATATATATATATATATATATATATATATATATATATATATATATATATATATATATATATATATATATATATATATATATATATATATATATATATATATATATATATATGTCAAAGACCTTGAGCCATATCGACCGGTAGCAATCTCCTTTGTAATAATATTAATGACGATCGCCAACTCGTAAGGGATTTAACTATACCAAACGAAATGTAATTTTTTTAATAGATTTATGAATTATACGTGAACGTCTAAGGCGTGTTCGCTGATTCAGCTGACAGGAAGCGGTAAATGCCTTAACCTTTGACACACTACTACTACTACTACAACAACAACGACGACATAATTATAGAGACGGTCAGAGCAGGTCTCTTTAGCAGCAGCTCTTGGGGCGCCCGAATGTTTTTTATAAATGGTTTCCATTGGCGCTGTGGGTCCACGACAGGTTTATCTATTCCCCTGTGCCATGGAAAGTAAAATATATTTTACTTCCTCTGGCATATATGTATAATGTGTGTGTGTGTGTGTGTGTGTGTGTGTGTGTGTGTGTGTGTGTGTGTGTGTGTGTGTGTGTGTGTGTGTGTGTGTGTGTGTGTATATATTTAAATATATATATATATATATATATATATTTAAATATATATATATATATATATATATATATATTATATATATATATATATATATATATATATATATATATATATATATATATATATATATATATATATATATATATATATATATATATATATATATATATATATATATATATATATATATATATATATATATATACGGTAGGTAGAAGGGGCCAACGGTTTAAGTCTCTTTCGAAAGACACAGACAATGTGGCAATTGTTCACGTTTCGAAACGGCAGCAGATGGACCCAAACTCGGGTCCTCTCGATTGAGAGTCCGGTGGTCTGACCGCCGAGTCTCTGTGCCTCGTGCACACCTGACTGCGAGTGTGCGGTCACTTGACGAGCCGTATCTGAGTCTTTAAGCGGTTCGTGCAAACAAACACGCCGCTTATCCGCCAGTAACAACAAACTCATGTTTGCGATTTCACATTAACCCGATAAAGAATTGCACGCAGCGCTGATGTGTAACACATTTAATTAATATCACATCGACGCGAAATGTTGTTTTCGACGAAGTCGGCTGGTGTCAATTCACAGTTAGTTTTAGTCTTCAAAATATTAATGAATATTACTTGAATTATGCGAAAATTCTATGCAGCCATTTTTTCTGTAGTATGTAAGATGTCGTATGAAATGAATATGTACCTATCCGGCCGGTCAATTGACATGTAAAAATCGACATGATTTAGTATTTCAGTTTAAAACCAGTTAACTACTTTTATCACTGGGCTAGTTATTTTATATGATGATTAAAAATACAGTGAACGAAAACATATATAGTCTTGAATGTCATTTAAGTGAATGATAATGTGCGTGTATGTACGTACGTACATACGTACGTACGTATATATGTATGAATGAATGTATGCATGTATGTATGTAAGCATGCATACATACATACATACATACATACATACATACATACATACACACATACATATATACATGAATGGGTGAATTCGAAGGTTCCCTTCGGTGTGGTCATTAGTCCATTTATACGGTAACTGAAACTGCGCTAAGACAGAGCGCAATAGTTTGAGGAATCTTAAACGCATTGCACAATAATTATTTTTATAGAGAACATGTCACATAATCAAGACGTTATTTATGGTATTATCTTAATTTAATTTTGTCGTGGATGCATCGTCATCCACCACAAAACGTTTTTCTTCTGCTGAGCAGCCGAAGAGTTACTGAAAGTGTTTGTGGGTGTCGAAGGAAGAACACAGGCACCTCTCGCCGGTCTGTCAGACTGTTCAAAGCATGGTTAATACTACAGCGAACCTGGCGAGTGGGAATTTCGATCATTAAGACGCCGTTAGGCGACGCCACCATCTATCGCCTCAATATTATATACAATTGACTCAACCTAAAAGAATCACTTCGGTTTAAGCGGTGCATTTTAAAAGATCGGGAACAGGGATTGATTCCGTCCCAGCCATTTTGATTCTACTAAACGGCTGATTATATTATCCGTGATTCTATTAAGCGAAGTCCACCAGAGTGAGGAATTCTATACATAGCGCCATTCATTTCGAATGCTTCATAACAATGCCGTAACCATAGCAACAATTTGGTTGTATGAGCTATTCTGCTGATCCTCTACTTGAGACAGTGATAGTGGTCATAGTTAATATTTGTTGGGCTTATATCATACTTTTATTAAATGATTGTCATTGGTATGTATTACATTTCCACGGGACGTCTGTGCTAGCATATTACCGAATTCTTACCAAAGCTATCAACAACGCGCACCCGAAGTCCCCCTGTTTCACCTTCGTGGACCCCCGCCGCGGTGATTCATCTATTTAATGGATCGGATTTGGTTCAGCTTCAGCCAGTGATATATGGGACATGCGCAGGGAACTAGCACAAATGAACTGTGTTTTAATTGAACACTGTTTTATCAATAACAATATTTTTTTTGACAATTAATTAACTTTCCGTGTGATTTTTAAATAAATGTGCATGACGCTTTTGATACCGTATTAACATATATTACAGGAACCCAACTACCAGACAGCATATTGCACGACAATATAAAGAACGAATACACGATAATGAAATGGTTCTCCACTATTCCAGTCGGTGAATATCTATTTTGCTTTATTTCTTTTCGTATTTGTATGTACGTAGCAATGTTCTTTCTACCGAACAATGCGTTGTAGAGGCCAGTGTCTGTGGGTATCGAACAGTGGCACTGCTCGCCGGTGTGGCAGCCTGTAAAAATCATGTTATTATCACGCGTGGTCTAGGCTAGAGCCTGTAGCAATCATGTTATTATCACGCGTGGTCTTGGCTAGAGCCTGTAGCAGCAATCACACTATCATCACGCGTTATCTTGGCTAGAGCCTATAGCAATTATGTTATTATCACGCGTTATCTTGGATAGAGCCTATAGCAATTATGTTATTATCACGCGTGGTCTTGGCTAGAGCCTGTGGCAATCATATTATTATCAGGTGTAGTCTTAGCTAGAGCCTGTAGCAATCACGCTTTATTAGGCGTTATCTTGGCTAGAGCCTGTAGCAGTTATGTTATTATCACGCGTGGTCTTGGCTAGAGCCTGTAGCAATCATGCTATTATCACGCGTGGTCTTGGCTAGAGCCTGTGGCAATCATGTTATTATGAGGTGTAGTCTTAGTTAGAGCCTGTAGCAATCACACTATTATCACGCGTTATCTTGGCTAGAGCCTGTAGCAATCATGTTATTATCACGCGTGGTCTTGGCTAGAGCCTGTAGCAATCATGTTATTATCACGCGTGGTCTTGGCTAGAGCCTGTGGCAATCATGTTTTACCTGTGTAGTCTTAGCTAGAGCCTGTAGCAATCACGCTATTATCACGCGTTATCTTGGCTAGAGCCTGTAACAATCATGCTATTATCACGCGTGGTCTTGGCTAGAGCCTATGGCAATCATGTTTTACCTGTGTAGTCTTAGCTAGAGCCTGTAGCAATCACGCTATTATCACGCGTTATCTTGGCTAGAGCCTGTAGCAATTATGTTATTATCACGCGTGGTCTCGGCTAGAGCCTTTAGCAATAATTTTATTATCACGCGTGATCTTGGCTGTAGCACTCGTGTTTTTTTCATGCGCGGTCTTGGTTAGGGCCTGTAGCAATCCTGTTATTACAACGTCCTTGGGAGTGTTCAAAGCGCTTTACACTTCACCCCTGGCAGACTTGACTTCTCTGGGAAGCATAGAGCCACGCTTCAATTACTGCACGAACACTATTCGTTCATGTACCCACTACTGTCGTACTCATGTATACAGCTGAGTGAACTGGAGCAACGTGGCGTCAACGAAACTCCCTACGATTCGAAACGGCAGCAAGAGGGTTCGAGCCCAGATACTCTGGATTGAGCGACGGATGTTGTGAGCACTCCGCCACCTCGCCACCAAAACTTACGAGTATAATAAATATCACGACGGCACAATACGCATCCTTTCATTTTGTTTACCACGTTGTTTACCAAATTCAAGAAATTCTTTTAACGTATGAAATACACGAATAATCACCTATGACGCGGACTGACTGACTGGCTGGTGACCTTGCGGTCGGGCGGAGACCTTCTTGTGGCCACAAGACGGTTGCCGACCGACTGCAGTTTTGGGGCGCGGTGGCGTAGTGCTCGCAGCATCGACCTTTACCTGATGCCTTGATCAAGACAACTTTGTGTCGCAAAGTCAGCGCGTGCCTTTTCGTAGACATGATAATTGTGGAATGTAGTAATCTCAACTAATACTGCAATATATAGCACAGTTCATTGCTATTGTGGGCCATAAATTAAGTTGATGAAATCAATCACTGCCCCAGAAAAGGCGAGGTGGAATTGCATTGAAAGAAACCAAGGCGTAAATATTGAGACTACTCGCGGTGACCCTGATTGATTATGAATTCACAGTGAACATCTCGCAAGCGGTGCGAGTTGTATGTGGGGCATAAATTAAATTGATGAAATAAATCACAGCCCCACTTTGAAGTGCCAGCAAACGGTGGGCTGACTATGAATTATTGGCCGATATGCTGCTGTTTTTATCAAATCAACTTTGAGTCGCAAAGTCAGCGCGTTCGTCTTCGTAGGTGTGATAGTTCTGGAATGACGCATTTCGGGAAACTCTGGGACCATGCCGCTGAAAACGACGATATTCGGAATTAAAATGCAATAAACACATCTTTCATATTTATAATCATTCTTATATGTATATTATTAAAATAATCAGGCGCACGTATAACAGTATTACCATTTTTGCTATAAAAACGACAACTTCGTCAGTAGCACAATATAACGGTTGGTTTTTGACAACATTCACTGTAGCCCGAAAATAAACTTGCTCACAATTAATTATTTGGACCAAATTTCTTAAATTTATTGACTACATTATGCAGATGGTATTGCATATATATATATATATATATATATATATATATATATATATATATATATATATATATATATATATATATATATATATATATATATATATGTGTGTGTGTGTGTGTGTGTGGTGTGTGTGTGTGTGTGTGTGTGTGTGTGTGTGTGTGTGTGTGTGTGTGTGTGTGTGTGTGTGTGTGTGTGTGTGTGTGTGTGTGTGTGTGTGTGTGTGTGTGTGTGTGTGTGTGTGTGTGTGTGTGTGTGTGTGTGTGTGTACGCTCTATAACTAGAAACACCCATACTTCAAGATACGCGCATGCGCAGATGCACATAGCGGAAAATATTTTACGGCGGATAAATGTAAGCAAGACACTGGGTTCGTGTTACGACGTACCAGGCACGACAACACTGAAGACTCGTAAAGAGGTCTTTGTGGCGAGGCATTGCGAGGTTACAATGACCCACTGTGGCATATCAACGACGTCAATGATTTACAGCGAAATGCGAATCCAGTAGCGTCTTTCACGTCAACAAGCAACCTACAAGTACACTACTAAGTATTTTTTCACGTGAAGAAATCGTACATATATATATATATATATATATATATATATATATATATATATATATATATATATATATATATATATATATATATATATATATATATATATATATATATATATATATATATATATATATATGCCACGTATGATTTCTTCACGTGTATATATATATATATATATATATATATATATATATATATATATATATATATATATATATATATATATGTTGTAGAAAAGCGGGGAGTAGTAGCCCCATTAATCAAAAAAACATATTACCAGCTAGACTAGACAATTCAGCGAATACCAAAAGGGGGGTTTCGTAACCCCCGACCACAAAATCTAGATACTTTAATATAAGGTTCCAGCACACGAGAGACAGGGGAACGGGATACCTATGCCCAGACTGCGCACACCTTATACCAACTTGACTAATTACAACCCTGTAGGTCAACAGTGGGGAGTAGTCATCCTGACTTATGTACCATGTCAATAATAAAATATATACATTAGCAGGAACGGAGAGGTGTAGGTTGTATAAACAGCACCCTAGCTAGTAAACTAGGGCTATCTTTTCACCCGGAAGGCCAAAAATGCATTTCGTGTGCTTATGCAGCCGAATTACCCGTGTATCTCCGGTGTATTTGGTTAAAATTATGAGAACGAGCAAACCTTTCTCGCAAATCGCACGTGAAACGTCGCACATTTTGTCCTATTGACGTTTCGTTTTGCATTGCAACATTCATTCACTGATTACGCATTTGTGGGAATTTCAGATCATCATACAATGTGTAAATGTTTCCAGGCGCAGAGACTCGTGACATTTTGATCGTGGTTCCCTACGTCCCTATTTACTAAACAAACGGACAAAGAAAACAATATACCCAACGAAGAGATCCAATATAAAGTAAAAGGTTGTCGAATATAGATGAATGGTCGTCTATATTGGACCAGTATGCCATAGTCCATTTTTCTAATTTTCTCCGAAATGTCTGGTCGAATAATTGCCATATTGTACCTACTGGAGCCTGTCACTGGCGAGTTTCAAATTAAATAGTGGAAAGCGCAACATTGATAGTTTCTTTTGATATAGTGGACCATATTTTCGCGTCGTTGGCTCGAGAGAAAGACAAAGGTTTAAATCTAATCCCATATATTGAGAACACTTTAACAACAGGGTACTCTCTTTTTATTTTGGAATGAGCCAAAATGATAGTGTTTTTTTAAAGAGCCAAAATGATTGTGTTTTTAATCGCTAGCATATTTTTTTTATAACTTCTTTTATGCAATCCAACTTCACGTATTTTAGTTTCCAATTAATTTGTGTCAATTTCAGCCCAGTTATGTTCTAAATACTGATAAGCTATGAAAGACGAGTGCAAGTATAATATCAAACCTAGCTGCATTGGAGCCTTTTTGGAGCTGTATGTACCATAGAAATAAAGAATTGTTCGGAAATACCAAAAGGTCAACAAAGGTAATCAAATAAGATCGTTTATAATTATAGAGCGGCACCCTAACACAGGGCCGGCATAAACCGCACTGTTCCATTTAATTTACCGTTTTCATTACCAAATTACAACATTTGTGACACCGATAAAAATGCTAACGGGTCATCATGCAGTCGAATGTCAGCTATTTGTGGTCAAACTTGCCCGTCCGAAATGCCGCTTGCGCTATCTGAAGAACCCGTCGATTGAGAAGAGGGCGTTCGCTAGTGATATATACGACTCGCTCGTTATCGGTCCTGAGACTATTATTAGTACTGACTAGTACTAACAATAGTTATTATTTCTATATGTCTGTGTTGACGCCAAAAACAGCACCATCGTGACCATCCCCGATAAACACGCTCTCACCACATCACGCGTCGTCACGGATCGTCCAAGAGGAGCTGGCCAATGAGAAGGAAGTCCGTCACCGCGCTGAGAGCCGAAGGCGAAAGACGTGACTCATAGTCCACGGAAAAATCTACTCGATGCTTTGGCACATTTACGGCCTCGCTAAAGGGCAAATCATCTCTGACTATTGTGCTACATGACCGCAACACAGGACGCCTCAGAGTATTGTAAATGCTTAGCAATATTCAAAATTGAGTATTGCGCCCATCAATGCTCAACTAAGACTGTGGCGTCATATTTACATTGCAGATACGTAATTTCTTCCGTCTCAGTTGAGCCCGACACACACTCCTCGTCCCGACGCGACGCAACCATACTTGTGTCGTTGTGAGTCGGGCTGCGTCGAGTTGCTTCGGGTTGTAAGTTCGTAACGTGCACGTCCACTGACGACAGAGATGTAACAGTTTTCTAGTATTGCCAGATAACGTACGAGCCAATGGAGCTGGTTCATATGTATAGAACAAAATGAGTATACATCATGCAACCACAAATTAAGTAGACATCGATATAAAAATAAGTTGCCCTTTCAAAATCGTTCACATTTTGTACAATCCCAGAGTGGAATAGGCTACCAAGGAAACATCTTTACGGTCAACTACAGTATATGTCGGAGCAGACTAGAGATGCTGCCTTAAATGCGTAGTCCCTTCTCCAACGATGAGTTGTCCATGCTGGAAATTTACAAATTATTTATTGAGATAAGATAAGAAAATAAGGCCCGACTGAACAAATTTGTCGTCAGAGTGCGTAAACGTTACGACGCGACGCAGCTCCCCACAGTCCGTCTAGGATTGGGTGTGCTGGGCGGTACGTCACACTGCGCCGTGCCTGGCACCTGGAAAGTGAGCACTCACAAAGAGCACTGCGACGTCACACAATGATTGACTGAAATCCGCACTCTCAGTCGAGAGAACCCGGGTTCGAATCCTCTTTTGCCGTTTCGAAACATTGGCACCCCTCGCTCACCCCACCACATTTCACTAAACTGCATAAATGAGTACCTCATTACAAACATAGGTTCCTATGTAGATTAGTAGTATTCGGGCATTAACTGTAACGTGGCTGAATGCTTCCCAGAG
Source organism: Lamellibrachia satsuma (assembly GCA_033239005.1). NCBI lineage: Eukaryota > Metazoa > Annelida > Polychaeta > Sabellida > Siboglinidae > Lamellibrachia > Lamellibrachia satsuma. Next base: position 4,261,905 of record BSQZ01000040.1, read on the forward strand.
AGGTCGAGGTGACGTTGGAATGAACAGGTGTGCCGGGGGGGGGGGGGGGTGAAGCGTAAAGTGCTATGAGCCGTCTCAAGGATTGGAAACTGCGCAATCTAAGACCGTACCTTTATTTTTATTGTGACGTATTATCGAAATGCGACTTCCAATCACGTATTTTTCACGTCAACAAGCAACGTATCAACGAGACGTTATACTTTGTGTCTTTTTAACGTCGATATATCATAAACGTTATATGTTTCGTCTCCGTTACAACACGTTGCGAGCTGCCAGACACGTGAAAAGCGAAGACCCCCAAAGACGCTTTTGGTACGTCGCATTGCAACGTCACACATTACCCCTGACATATCTTCAAACATCGACTTTACCAGCTTTTATGGACCACGACTCGCTTTTATTTTGCTTTACAGCACGAAACTGTTATTTCGAATAACCACATCTATAAAGAAGGGGTCATTTCGTGTCTAGGCAAACCGTAAAGCGAAGCGTACGATACTAAATTTGACAAATGACGCTCGTACATATCGGAAACCGCTTTATCCCGGGAGCCGGTCTTGCCTAACATATTACTTAAAGGTTCGTCCTCAATTCAATTTTTTTGCTAGTCTCATTTCAAATTAATTTTGCGAAAAACCAAACCTACCTAGTATCCACTGCAACATGCTAGCTCGTTTATGCAACTCTTGCATGCAGTTTTTGTGAAATCATCAGACAAACTATTAAATTACTTAATGCTTGTTCAAGCATTAAGTGAAGTGAAAATCGAAATGTTGAAAAACCGCGGTTTTCACCCTTGGCGAAATTTCTTAACTTTGTCATGTGATCGGCGAGAGGATGGAGGTCACGCCCATGATCAGCATTGACCCACACAGTGTTTACCATTTTGGATATCCACTATTTTGTTCCTTACCAGATCTAATGACTGAAGCCAATTCTTTCACTGATTTGAAAAAAAATGAGCATTTTTTTATTAAACAAACTGCGCACATTACTTAAACTAATCACACACTACACATCTGGGCATATATGAACCGTATTCGCGATGGGCTGAACCATTTGAGGAAGCAGCTTTAATGTAGACGATTACATCGAAATCAAGATAACTGCGCAAAGGTCTGCGTACCGTAGTCGTATTCATGAAATCAGCACATAAGTTATAATGTCCATTAAAACTACGTCCTTGATGCCAACAATAAACCCAAAATGTCTTGCACTCAAAGGGGGCGTCTTGCCTACAGTAAACATGATGTACACATATTTATGTTCGAAAGTGGTTGGGACCCCACCCTTTGTAGTGCTTCAAAACCTTTTCAAAACTACGTTTGATGTGAGAAAGACACCTCCCGATCTATTATGCACAGGTAGAATATAGGTGTATATGTCTAATAGTAAACAATTACACCACATGTCAATGTTTATGGCCTTTAATTATAGCCAGCATAGATGTATTATTATACGCAGTGAAAAACTTTGGAGTTATTAGTATTAACTATCAACAAGACACTCCCAACAAGACACTCCCATCCCAAGGTAACGCTCGGTCGATGTAACCCCTACTCAGACACACCCACAGCTTGATGCATTTTATGGGTGCCCCTTTTAACATTACCTGCACCCAGCAATCTAGGTATAATAACAACTGCCTAAATAATGATAAAAGTTACACATTATATTGCTAATTATATATTATTCGTAAACATACACTATACAGTATTAATTAATAGAGACTTTGCATTTTGTAGATTACAATGTTCCTGGTGCAGTTGACAGTGCTTCGCATAAATGAAAACATATGCACACTGTTTGCCACATGCAATTACATTGGGAATGTATCGTTGTTTTATGTACTACGCAGACAGGTCAAATCCAAACTACATCCGTCTGCATTGTGTTAGTACAAACATGTAGTTACAACGTGACTCGACGACGGTTTTCACAATTCCAATATTAGTACTGTAATGTTAATGTAATTTACTGTAGACTTACATTAACGTCGAGTTACCGTACGTAAAGAGTGTTCTAGTTACATGCATGGATTGCACGGTACATTTAATGGGTGCTTAATTAATAACGTTAACATATTAACATAATCACGTCCCGAGGGTGCAGCAGCACTTTAATGGCTCCGCTAGTGATTATGATAGTGATTTTGAGGGTTCAGTGGAGATTGCCGAACATTTATAAACTATCAACTCCAATGTTCACTGACATTTTGTAAACAGGAAAAAAGCCACATGAAGACACTTTTCGATTATTGTAATTTTATCGTGTTTTAAGTTTTTAAATGTTTTCTTAGCATTAGTTTGAGCACGCGACAGAAAGTTGTTGGTCTTGCTGACGGGCAACGTGTTCATGTCAAAGTCACACACTGCTCCTCGGCATCATTTGTATGCACTTTTACTGCTGTCTCCTGTTGCCAAATGTCGAAGGGAGACAGTTTTCTTCATAGAAACAACAGGGTTCGTAGGACATTGTTGATACCATTCGCTGGGGCAATAGGGTGAACCTAACATTTTTTTATGCATTTATTATTATTTTATTACTACATTTTATTTTTTATTATTTATGGTAAGATTACTTCAACTATATATTATAATATTTATTATTGACATTGTTTTTAATATAATTAACATATATTTTAATACATTTGTTTACAATAATATTATTATGATTGAATGTATGTAGAGCGCTTGAGAGCAATCTTGATTGTAAAATTGGGGCGCTATAGAAATTTGTATTATTATTATTATATCCTTCATCATTCTGTGTATCGGCCCTGTATCGGTCCTGTATCGGCCCTGTATCGGCCCTGTATCGGTCCTGTACCGGCCCTGTACCGGCCCTGTATCGGCCCTGTATCGGCCCTGTACCGGCTCTGTATCAGTCCTGTACCGGTCCTGTATCGGCCCTGTATCGGTCCTGCATCAGCCCTGCATCGGTCCTGTACCGGCCCTGTATCGGTCCTGTATCGGCCTTGTATCGGTCCTGTATCGGCGCTGTATCGGCTTCACAGCCAGCCGCCACGCTGTCTTGGGTGACTGGCACATCGTCAACCGTCATGCCAACAAACTTTAGTAATTCGTGATACTCGCTCAAACACGGGTGATTCGTAAGGCAAACAAACGCATTTATGTCTCCATATAAGAAGAAAATGTGTCAAGAAATGTGTCCAGAAATGTATCGTTTTAAAACGGTAATTAATACGAAAGTACCTATCCATGATGAAACATATGTTACTAATGTCGATGATCTTTGAAATGATAGGCGATCTTATTGAATTCGTGAGGCAGACGCTTTTATCTCCTTTTTTTATTTTGGTGTAGACATCCCGTACTTCACATTGTTTGTTCAGGGTACCTTCATGGTCAACAGATGGAGGGTCATCTGTTATAATAGCACTTAATACTGATTGTGCTTATCAATATTGTAATGCATGTTGTCAGAGCTGGGTCTTGGATTCGTCAGACAGAAGCAAACATGACCATCTAAAAGAAATCAATTGTGTGAAGAAAATGTTTGCTCAGAGTCAAAGTTTTGGAAGGCCAATCCATAAAAATCTTTTAAACCTGTCACGTCACGGTCCGTGGGGCCCTCACAGCGGTTTATGCATCGCCTCTGGCAGACCTCCAAATACCCGACTTGACATGCTTTTATTAACAACGAGACGGTTTTACTTTGCTTTGCAGCGCGAAACGACTCGTTCACACACATCCACCGCCATCTATACAAGATAAATAACATTTGGAAAAGCGTAATAAAAACACAGCACAAAAGAGCAACATGGACCGTTTATTGAATCGTACAGATCACAAGGTCGGTCAGACCTATAGAAATTGTATTAATCAACACATTTCTCATAGAGAACGAGTGAACAATTAGCAGGTTACCGCGTGACACATTGCGTGGTTGTTTCCTTAAATAGGTGATTTCATTGATGATTCCAAAGTGTACCATGTAACATCTAACTTTTAATTACATAGGTAAACATTTATGGACAAGGTTCTGCCCACGCCACGCGGCGAGCGAAAGCTGAGAAGCTTCAGCGTTTGTTGAGTTTTCGACTGCTCTAAGCATGGCACTTCGAATCATACCATAAACGTTCACGTGGTCACTAGTAACAGTGGTCGAACAACACGTATACGAATCGTCAAAAGTCCAATAACTTTATGAACAGAAAGTAACCAATACTCATTAAATAAATAAAAAAATATAACCAATAGTATTTATGATATTCGCCATATCCACGGCGCTATAAAAATGTCGCCGTGGATTTGGATGATTAAGTCATATGACGCTAATTTGAGCCCACGCCCGATCCGAAATTAGCAGTTATAATCCAGGCCTAGTCCAGCCCTGCAGTAATACCTCAAGCCCAGCCCTGCCCAGAAACTAGAATTTAGGCCCAGACCCGTTAACATTTGACCCCAGCCCGGCCCGGCCCGGCCCGGCCCGGCCCGGGTGTTTTAAGCCAAAACCCGTGTTATGCTGCCATGTTATGGTGATAGGCCCGGCCCATGTCCATGACATGTAGATCCAGGCCCGACCCGACCCGACCAGACCCTGCCCGGCCCGAACAGCCGTGCTGTTAAATAATTTGCAGTGATGAGCTAGTATTATCATAGAACGCAAGTAAAACCATTATACGTGACAATTGTTGTAATCGATGGTTGTGGTGTAATATTAAATATGATATATGCATTTCAAACATGCACCGACACCCAGTAGATATATTACGTCGGATTGCAGTTAAGTATATTCTTACATCTCTCTACCAGTGCTAAACTGAGGCAAGCCGTTAATGTTCCTCCTAAACATCTACTCATTCTTACTTCTGCCACATTACTTTGATACATGACCACTCCCCCCAACATAAACACGGTGCTTACTGGGCGTTAATAGGAGCATGTTAGGTCATGTCTGCCCGCTGCCGGTTATGTAGAATGTGGAAACATGCAGCGTGCAAAATGTAGTATGTCCTGATGTATTCAGTGGTAATCTGACAAGGTTCCACCCAGAAGGCCCATATAATTGACCGAGAACGTGTTTATATCTGTTCTTACCCGAAGAGTAAAATAACCATTGTGTTGTACAGTGATATGGCTACGAATATTCCTGTTTGTAGAAACAAATTCGACGGTCTGCAGCCTGCGTATTGCAGCCTTGTCCCAACTGAAGTGCATTTCCGCGCTTGTATCATGCCGTAAAGCAGCAACCAGTCCTACCTTGTCCTACCAAACGGTCACACAGAAAACGCATAAATTCTTAAATTATCCGGTTCGATAGATTTTGACCACCAGGTAAATGGGCAGTGGCACTTCAATACGGACGACAAACGTCAGTGATTTGCGCACGCTTCACCTTACACGTACCCATACCCTTTGTAGTCTTGTCACACGTCGGCTGGTGAATAACCTCAACTAAAGCGACAAACACCAGATTAACTTAATGCAGTTGTTTAATTGTCAAATGTTGTAGCAAGTACGACTACAATAAAAGGTCCACGTGTTGTTCATAATACCAAAATGGTTTGGGAAAACTACATATACTGAACAACGTAAGAATCCTCACATTAAGTAATGAGCTAACATAAGGGGTCGTTCACAATTCTCAACATTTACTTATTCGTACAAAGCGTATCAAATCTCGGACCCACCTCCATGGATTAGTACTTTAAAATGTTGATACTTTTCCAGATTGAAAAATATATCGATGTAACAATGTTATGAACAGGGCACGTACAGGGCACGTACAGGGCATACAACACTAACCCCTCTCCCTGGATTAGTACTTTAAAAAGTTGACACTTTTCCAGATTGAAAAATATATCGATGTAGCAATGTTATGAGCAGGGCACGTACAGGACACGTACAGGGCACGTACAGGATACGTACAGGGCATACAACACTAACCCCTCTCCCTGGATTAGTACTTTAAAATGTTGACGCTTTTGCAGATTGAAAAATATATCGATGTAACAATGTTATGAACAGGGCACGTACAGGGCACGTACAGGGCATACAACACTATAGCCATCAGAATATGTTTTAAAACATTATCTCCAATAATTATGTTAAAGCTTTGCGTTTTTGTAACAACCCCACTGCTAATTGTTTTCAACGACGTTGTGAGTGTCCAAGATGTTGGACTGCACTGCAGCGCCGCGTGGGGAGTGGCTACAGAATTTAAAACAATAGTACTTCCGGAACAGTTTACCGCGTGGCGCTGAGGCCCCCCGGTTCCGAACCCTAAGTGTAATAAGGCCTCAACTATTGGCACCTCAGCTGTTAGCAGCTGTGTTGTAGAGTCTCAATCGGTACAATGCGATTTAGCTCTGAGTAGTTTTGTTAGAAGGCGTCAATACAGGGCGCCTTAGTTATGTGTAGAAGTTCATAACGACAGTAACGTTAGAACACTGATGGTCCTTTTTGCATCATCTTTGTGTCATGTTTTAATCTTGCATGATATATTTTTCTAGATTGTCGGCGTAAGCGTGGCATGTGTACAACAAAACAACGCGTCGAGTGACTTTGTATATCGTTGATGGCTCAACTCTAATTGTCGCCTTCTGGATATGTCATTTAGGCGCTGGGTGGTAGGATGATAAATGATAACGGCCTCTCTCCAGTGCCTCTACCCGTATGACAAACATTAGAGATTGGTGTTGCTCTTCGTGATGAGATGGTTCATAAGGTAAAAATGGTCATCAAACTTAACGTCTTAATGCAGTTCTTTTATAACGGGGCCACCTGTGGAAATTGGTGTATAAAACATGTAATTCATTTCAATGTTTGTATCAAGAAATATACCGATTTAACGTTGCTGACAAATGACATACGTCTGCTGCGCAATGATACATACAATTGACATATGCCGGGTGTGAATAAATAATATAGTGATGTTGTTGCATGACAATGCAAGAATAGAATGCAATGCCAACAATTATTAATACATAACAATAACACATTAACATGGAAAAAATGAGCGTGAAAACGTATCATACCCAAACGTATTCAGTGGCAGCCTGGCAAGGTTCCACTGCATTGACTGGGAACTTGTTTATATTTGTTCTGACCTGATGAATATAATAACCATTGTATTGCACAGTGATATGACTATGAATATCACTATCTCTAGAAAAAGACCCGACGGTCTACAGCCTGCGTATTGCAACTGAAGTGCATTTACCGCGCGTTTATTATGACGTATGGCCGCAACCAGTCCTACATAGCTCTACCAAACGGTCACACAGAAGAAAACACATAAATTCTCAAATTATCCGGTTCGATAGGTTGTGACCACCAGATAAATGGGCAGTGACTTCAATACGGGCGAAGAACTTCAGTGATTTGCGCACGCTTCACCTTACACGTATTCCATGGCCTTTGTAGTCTTGACACACGTCGGCTCATGAATAACCTGAATTAAAACGACAAGCACCAGACTAACTTAACACATTTGTGTAATTGTCAAATACGACTACATCATAAGGTCCACGTGTTGTGCATAATAACAAAATGGTTTGGGAAAACTGCACATATTGAACAAAAGCTTGACATGAAGTAATGTGCTAACATAAGGGGTAATTCACGAGTCTAAACATTTATTTATTCGTACAAAGCGTACAAATTCTCGCACACTTCTCCACTCCCTAAGTTAGTACTTTTAAAAGTTGATAATTTCCAGATTTGAAAACATCGATACAACAATGTTATGAACAATGCACGTACAGGGCACGTACATGGCATGTGCAGGGCACGTACAGGGCATGCAACACTAACCATCAGAATAGGTTTTAAAACATTATCTCCGATAGTTATGTTAAAGTTTTTCTTATTTCTAACAACCACATTAGTAATCTTTGTCAACGAAGTAGTGGGTTTCCAAGATGCCGCAGTTCAACGCCGAGAGGTGAATGTTTACATAATTTAAACAATAGTAGTTCCAGAAAAGTTCACCGCGCGGCGCTGCATGTTACAACGATGGTAATTTCTTCCCATAACGAAATTTTTTTAAAGGGCCTTGACCTTCCCTCCCTCGTTAAGTACGCTCTGTACGAACAGGCAACTGTCCATAACACTGACAGTGTAACTCATGGGTTTTAGGGTTATTACCTTTATTGGTGAGAGGTAGTGTACACGCAGACAATGCCTTTGCCTTATGTTCAATCTGACATTGACGCTGTGGTCAAACGTGACATCGCAGCAATAAGAAAACCACTAAATGTCAACTTTGAACGCCACTGCTTGTCATGCCGAGACTTGCTAATGTGGAGCGAGAGAGTGCACTGAGCTGCACGGAGGCGGGACAATTCGTAGCAGAGGTTGCTTGTGTCTCTCGGTGCAATAGACAGACACTCCATAATACGAAGACACATGTCAGGCACATTGGATCAGTGGCCGATCGCCCAAGATCATGGGCACTTCGTGTGACGTCACGTGCAGAAGACTACGCCACATGTGTGAACTATGTGCGGCTACAACATCCACCAATGAGCAAGTCTTTGGAGGAAGTGTGATTGCGCAAACCATCCGAAGTCGTCTGCACGCAGCAGGAAATCGGACCAGGAGGCTCTATATTGGACCCATGTGTACCGTCGTCATCGACGTGTCAGTGACGTACGAAATGTGCTTTAGACACCACCATGACATGTTGACCCATGATTTTGGAATAAAGTCACATGGCGATCACATATTTTGTCTACTAATTCATCATAGCGAGTACATCAGGATGTACATATAACCTTAATGCTGTATGATCAGAACACAACGTTCCTACTCGTCAAGTGGTTTTTCTCCGTAAACCATCATCCCAATATCTAACCAAGTCACTGGTTGTGTAGAATCATCGTCGGACGATGTTGAATATTGAAGGGCAGAAGTTGGTTGCTGCGAGGGTATTGGGTGCCAACATATACATAACGTATACCTATCAAAACTAATGTGGTGGGCCCCAGGCCTCCCGATTCCGAAACCTATGTGTAGAAGGACCTCAAATGAAGGCGAATCATTTACTTGCCCCTGTGCTGCCCTGGGTCAGCTCTGAGTATTTGTGTATTAGGGGCTTATCTAGTACGGCTTCTCGTGTTGTAGTAACTGTGTCGTAAAGCTTCAATACAGGGCGCCTTAATTCTGTGCATAAGTTCATAATGACAGTGACGTCAGAACACATACGTATCTTCCTAAACTTTTCTTCACCTTTGTATAAAATGTGTCACAAGTTAATCTTGTGTGGTAGCGTATTTTTATATTTGCCTAGAGTGTCGGCGTAGGCGTGACATATGCATAACAAAAGAAAGCGTTTAATACTTTTATTCAAATTTTCAACGGCGACGAAAACCATCAAGATTCTGTCGTCCGCGACTCATTGCGTGAATCTGTAAAGGAGCATTTATGTGAGATAAATACTAGAGATTTACGTTGAAACAACACGTCATTGGTTAAATATTTATACGCTAACTTCGGGGGCAGTCTGGCAGTATCTCCTCCCAGGTGCCGAAGTAAACTCGCCTCTTTCTTTGTTCTTTCGCCTCCTTGTGTCATTGACCTCTGAACTACCGATTGGCGATGTATTAAAAAACCGCACATGTAGTTATTTAGAGTGATTTACTTACGTATTTACTTTTCAACCTGTCGGAGAAAGAATAAAACCAACGGTCTAATTGAGTGATTATCCATTCTGCGGAGAGCGTCATTTTGGTTTCTTTACCGCAGAATATCGGTTGTAAGCTAGTTGAATTTAGTTCGTGTCTGGGACATCTTGTTTCGCCGCCGAGTTGCGTCAAAGTTCGAAAACTGTCTGCCAATGTAATTTCTGTGGGAAACATATATGGTATAAACATATTAAGTTTCATGTCACCTGGACAGTGGATGCAAACATAGTGTGCAGAATCTGAAGACTTCAGGATAGCCACAGTGCAAGTGCGAGCGCTGTCTTGTTCTCTCATTGTCGCTCGTTCATCACAGGCTCTGGCCCAGGAGTTGAACGCTGCCAAATCATCTGTTCTGCAAGGAGGCTATGGTACGAGAGGGCAGACAGACACACAGACGGACAGACAGACAGACGGACGGACAGACAGACAGACAGACAGACAGAAGGACGGACGGACGGACGGACGGACGGACGGACGGACGGAAGGACGGACGGACGGACGGACGGACGGACGGACGGACGGACGGACGGACGGACGGACGGACGGACGGACGGACGGAAGGACGGACGGACGGACAGACAGACAGAAGGACGGACAGACGGACGGACGGACGGACGGACGGACGGACGGACGGACGGACGGACGGACGGACGGACGGACGGACGGACGGACGGACGGACGGACGGACGGACGGACATACACATTTTGATCACATATAGTTGTTTTTACAAGTTGAAACACTTAACACAAATAAAAAAGGTGAGGAGACTCCCGTTAAGACATAGAATGTCCATGCATTAACTGAGAACTTGTTTATATTTATTCTGATTCGAGGAATAAAATAACCATTGTATTGTACATGGGTATACCTATGCATATCACTGTTTCTAGAAACAAACTCGACGGTCTGCAGTCTGCGTATTGCAGTCTAGCCCCAACTGACCTGCATTTCCCGCGAGTTTAGTACCAAGCAAAACCGCAACCTGTCCTACGAGGTAGGCCAAATGGTCACATAAAAAATGCATAAATTCTCAAATTCACCGGTTCAATAGGTTTTGACTAACAGGTAAATGGTCAGTGTCACTTCAATGCGGACGACAAATGTCAGTGATTTGCTCACGCTTCATCTTACGCGTTCCTCGAACCTTTGTGGTCTTGTCACGCGTCGGCTCATGAATAACTTCAACTAAAGCGACAAACATATCAGACTGACTTAATGCATTTGTGTAATTGTCAAATACGACTAAATTATAAGGTCCACGTGTTGTGCATAATAATAAAATGGTTTAGGAAAATTACACATTCTGAACAAAACAAGAAGCTTGAAATTGTGGCAACATAACAATGACGGCGTTATTAATGGATTTTAGGAATATTACCTTTATTGGTAACAGTACACGCAGACAATTTGCTTGCCTAGTGTTCGCTATGACATTGACGCACTTGTCAAACTTAACATAACAGCAATCAGAAAAACTCACTAAATGTCAACTTTGAACGGCATTGCTTTTCATGCCGAGACTTGCTAATTGGGACCAAAAGCGCGCATTGAGCTACACGGAGGCGGGACAGTTCGTAGCATATGTTGCTTGTGTCTCTGGGTGTAATAGATAGATACTTCACAATAAGAAGACACATGTCAGGCACACTGGATCATTGGCCGATCGCCCAAGATCATGGGCACCTCATGTGACGGCACGTGCAGAAGACTACGCCACCAGATCTTTCCACCTGCACGATCGGTTTTCGACTGCAACCTACACCACTGGGCAAGTCTTTAGATGAAGGATGACTGCGCAAACCACCCGAAGTCGTCTGCATGCAGCATGAAATTGGACCACGAGGCATTAAGTTGAACCCATTCTGACCCGTGTACAATGACGTCAGCGATGCGTCAAGTATGAAATGTGCTTTTTGACACCCACCACGAATATTGACGACTATGGAATAAAGTCACCTCACGATCGCATCTTGCTGTCCACTTAAGTAATACAAGGCGTCTCGGGTCTGCGTAGTTGTGTAGTCGCCGTGTCGTTAGGCGTCAATACATAATGATAGTGACGTCAGAATATGGATGGCATTTCCTCAAGGTTTCGCCAACTTTGCACAACATGTGTCATCTGTAAATCTTGCGTGGTGTCGTAATAGCCAATTTGCTTAGATTGTCGACGTAAACGTGGCACATGTATAGCAAAACAACGCGTCGAATGACTTTGTATAAAGTCGTAATGAGTGGCGTTTTTATTTACCTGTACAAACTGCTCTGCAACATACACATACATACACATACATACACATACATACACATACAGTTCATACTTTGCTATTGGTGTTGTCTTACAGTTGTTATTGGTGTTGTCTTACAGTTGTTATTGGTGTTGTCTTACAGTTGTTATTGGTGTTGTCTTACAGTTGTTATTGGTGTTGTCCTACAGTTGTTATTGGTGTTGTCCTACAGTTGTTATTGGTGTTGTCCTACAGTTGTTATTGGTGTTGTCTTACAGTTGTTATTGGTGTTGTCTTACAGTTGTTATTGGTGTTGTCTTACAGTTGTTATTGGTGTTGTCCTACATTTGTTATTGGTGTTGTCCTACAGTTGTTATTGGTGTTGTCCTACAGTTGTTATTGGTGTTGTCTTACAGTTGTTATTGGTGTTGTCTTACAGTTGTTATTGGTGTTGTCTTACAGTTGTTATTGGTGTTGTCTTACAGTTGTTATGGGTACATGTATTTACATTTATGGAAAGCCAAGCGTCACTGATACGATCGATGGAGGAAAACGCGAGTCGTCCAAAATAACGTTGGGCAGGGAATATTGATATAAATAAAAATGTGGTCTACATGTTCAACATAAGCCGAACACCGACAACAAAGGTTACATATTTTCCTATGAATATAAGGACATTCAGTGGGTGAGCAAGTAAGCAGATAATTGATAAACAAAATATGAAATAGTGATATACCTAATTAATTAAATATTTCAATTCGACTTTTCAACGGCGATGAAAACCAACCATATTCCGTCGGCTGCGACGCACTGCGCGAATCCGTACACGAGCATTTATATGAGATAACTATTAGACATATACATTGAAATACTAATTTATCGTCTACATATTCATGCGCTAATGTTGAATATATATATATATTCATGCGCTAATATTGAATATATATATATATATATATATATATATATATATATATATATATATATATATATATATATATACACACACACATACAATCACCTGCCAGATGCCGACGTCCACTCGCCTCTTTCTAAGTTCCTTCACCTTTCGAAAACTCTCAGCCAATGTATTTTTCTGTTGGAAACATATATGGTATCAATATATAGTTGCTAAATTTCATATCATCTGGACAGTGGATGCGAACATAGTTTGCAGTGGAAGTCTTAAGAAGTGGAAGTCTTAAGACTTCAGGATAGCCACAGTGCAAGTACGAGCGCTGTCTTGTTCTCTCTTGTCGCTACATTTCCCCCCGCTTCATGCATCACAGGCTTTGGCGTAGGAGTTGAACACTGCCAAATCATCTGGTCTGAAAGGAGACTCTGTTACGGACGGACGGACGGACGGACGGACGGACGGACACATTTATTGTGACCCTATCTATATTTTTATACAAGTTAAAACAATTAACACAAATAAAAGCGTAAAGGAGATATAAAAACATGGGAACCACCTTTTGTCAATAGAATTAGTCATTACATAACGTCATATAATGTGATCAATATTGAATTGAGCTTATAAGCAATGCTTTCATATCATAACAAAAGATACAACACTAGCCGATTACCCGGCCGTGCACGGCAGAGAAGGCAGCCTCTGCTAGAGGTGATGTCTCGCTGCGCCCGGTCAAGTTTTGGTAGAACAATACCAAAGGCAATGACAACTTCGTGACCCAAACTGACTGAACACACAGACACAGCCGCAAACCAATCCATAGCATATACATCAATAACTTAATGTTAATAAATGCATTATAGGAGATATTCCACTGTTTGAGGATCTTCTCACCAGTCAAATTCGGTAGGACCATTTTGCTTACATCCCCACTTCTGCATAACGGCTCCCCACTTCTGCATCATGGCTCCCCACTTCTGCATAACGGCTCCCCACTTCTGCATCATGGCTCCCCACTTCTGCATAACGGCTCCCCACTTCTGCATCATGGCTCCCCACTTCTGCATAACGGCTCCCCACGTCTGCACAACGGCGCTACAGCGTCCATGGAGTGGTCGAGACGCAACCATGCAGGTTAGCAACTTTCAGGACAAGTAACATTGACAGTTTGTGAGGTCTTGATTGCAGGTGATTGACCAAACTCGAGCGCGGGGTTTAATAGCTATAAATCGCGCACGGTAGTATGAGGAATTTGTGACGCCTTTTGTCTGCTCGGCTCGGGGCGGATAAACCGATAAACGTGACCTTTAAGTTGAGGTGAGTCTACCACCTGCTTTAGCGCCCCGCAGCGTCGCCTCGTAATCAATCGGGCCACGACATTAAGCGGCGGGACCCAAGATTTAGTGTCACCCGATCTACGTCATCACTGCTGGCCACGTAGTAAAATGAATTAAACTGTAATTGTTATTTATTGTCGCTGCCCTCGCCAAGCAGCGGCAATAAATCGGACTTCGATTCTCCGCTTTCTCGCGCCGCAGTTGGAAGTCCAACGGTTCAGGTGATTATCCATAATGTCTCTTTCCAGTTGACTTATCTAGCTGAAGAAGGATGTCCTGTTTCTAGGTACAAGTCACCCCCTGTGTAGATTCATCTCCCCGAGTAGCTTCGTCTGAAAGGATAATTTACGTATAGTCGAACGGCGATTTAACACGTGCGAAGCGTTACAGTTTTTATGCGTGCACTTAGTCGGTGATAAATGTGTTAATTGTATTGTTCGTTCTGTATATAAGGAGATACATCCAACTCCAACTTCACTGCGCTGGGGACTCGGCACAGTAGGTGTGGCATTTCGACGTCCGTTGAAGGTAAGAGTTCTGGCATAGGCACAACTAGGCTAGTATAATCTGGCGTATCTCAACACATACTGCAGCGGGTCTATGTGAGGTATAACTATTCAACAATTCTAGCCATGTTGTTAAATAATTATGATCATATAATTCGAGAATAACAATTTCTATTAAAGAAACAGTGTTGTGGCGTATTGGGTCGAAATTTATGTTATCGTGCCGCCTTTGATGTTCAGGACGTGTAAATAGTCGCCCTGTGTTTGTGTCAAGTGCTCTGTTGTTGGTTGCGTGAAAAGTGTGTGGCGAGGTAGTGTAGTGGACACAACACCGGACTCTCAATCAAAGATCCCGGGTTCGAAACCTGTCACTACCTTTTGGACAATGTCGTTGCACCAATTCATTCGGCTCTATACATGAGTTAGCTATAGGCAGTGGTGAATATATGTAAATGAATATAGTTTTCGCGCAGTACTTGCAGCGTGGCTGAATGCTTCCCAGAGAAGACGAATTGTTGCTAGGATAAACAGGTCCACAAGTGGGTGAAGCGCAAAGCTCTCTGTGCGGCCCTACGGACTGGATACCTCGCTATATGAGAACATACCTTTAACACTTGCATCACACGCGTCAAGTTACTCAACCATTACTGGTCTGCTCTTTCACTTCCAATGTTTTTGCTTAGCTTGTTCCAATAGTTATATAAACAGTTCCAATGGAAACGTACTACAAATATAAGATACATGAAACATATACAATATAAATATGCAGAGCGTGTGTGCATAAATAGCAGTTCGATTGAAATATATTCAGGCGAAAGTGTTGAGACTATAATATTGCTCGCAACATGCGAACTGTAAACGACAGAAGATGTATCTGCTCTATAGGTTGACCGTCAGTTCGTTGTATACGACCAACGGCAGTGACAATGCGTGCGACAGGCCTTCTCGGGGGCCTCGTGCTGGCGATGTTGTGCGCTCATTTGGGTAAGTAGTCTGAGGGATTCACATTGTACGTGCGTGCGTGTGTATATATATATATATATATATATATATATATATATGTGTGTGTGTGTGTGTGTGTGTGTGTGTGCGTATATATATATATATATATATATATATATATATATATATATATATATATATATATATATATATATATTTGCGTGTATATATATATATATATATATATAAATATATATATATGAAATGTATCATATGCACGCTATACGCGCGGAACATTATACGTGACTGTACGAACGTGTCTGTGTGCACATGCATACACATTATTTATATGTTTTGATGTATTCTGTACATACGATGTTTATATGCAATATAAGTGAAGCATGTAAGATGTGCACAGGCGTGTGGTTTAAAATAGTATGTTGACGTTGTAACTATTGTGAAAGCATTTAACCACTGTTATTCCTGATAGTAGAATACTTATGTGTCCAGACTCCGTGCAATTCTAACTGTCGTACAATTCTAACTGTCGTGCAGACTCCAGTCAACTGCGGTTTCTGTTGTTTGTCACGAGTTGTTTGGGATACTCTTACACATAATAGCTACGATGCACGTGCGCCGTATTGCTATATTCAACTGTCGTATCTCCAGATGGACACAGTGTACAGCGTGAAGACGGCCCTATTTCGAAGTCATTCAACATGGGTAAGTTTCTGTTACTCTTTGGCGTTATTAATTTATGAAGCAGCCAGAGAATAGGGAAATAAAACTTTTCAACTCGAACCCAATATGTAAAGGAGTATATTTTGTGCTTACTTGTGTTGCGCTTAGCTAGACAGTTTTCGACATGAATTACAAATATGTTACGTTGTTACGCTGGCTATTCACAGCAGCGTTCCTATCTGAACACTGTATAACATTATTACCGCTGCAACTCGTCTTCCAGACACCATTGCTATATCATTATTAAAATCGGTCCACTGTAATATTCTATGCAACCGATAATAGCAATGTTGCAAGCGTCACTGATTATACATGTATATGTTATTGATTCCATATCATGACAAACTAGATATTTAATTTCTGGATAAATAAACGGTCAGCTGTTGCACATTTGTATTATCCCTCATCTCACTTGAGCTAATCCATTTCACATTACAGTTATTCAACATTGCACGTTACAGCTTCATATTTGAATTAATCGACATTTGAGCCACACACCACATTCACTCACCGTGAGTGAACGTGCTAATGAGAGGTTGGCTGTATTGTTTGTTGCAGGTTACCTCGCTTCGTCATTAGTGGCGAAGAACAGAGGAAAGGTTGGCGGAGAGGCAAGACGTGGTAAGAATATATTTTGGTTACTTAATATTTGAAAACGTATATATATATATATATATATATATATATATATATATATATATATATATATATATATATATATATATATATATATATATATATATATATATATATATATATAATGATGACCAAATTAAAATATCGATTTAGCTAGCTTTGCAGATATCTATTACTGTCACATTATTTTGTTATTTCGTTTTGGTTAATATTATTAATATGGTATACATTGTTATTAATATTAGGATATATATATATATATATATATATATTTAATAATATTAATTACAATATATACCATATTAATAATATTAATAACACTGCGCTCTGTTTATTGAGATGTGACAGTAATAGGTCTCTGCAAAGCTAGCTATATCGACATTTTTATTTGATCACATCATTCAAAACTAAGCAATCCAGCTTGCATTTCATAAATTCGTTATACGTTACGTTATAAATAACATGACAATTTTACTAAACTGATATATTAATTAAACGCAACTGCTAGGCCGTACTATAACGTCATAAGTATACTAACTGACACTTAGTATGCATGAAGGAATCACAAATAATTTCTCACACTTTGTGTGGCCACTAATAAAACCGGACACGTTTAGCACTGGAGATTTCGAAGACATGCAGCTTTTGCCGAGGGTGCATAACCACGTACTCTCTCATTTACCATGCCTTGCTTCATCTCGCCAGCGCGATCCGGCAAGATCTGCTCCACGTCCGGCGCGATCACGTACGAGTCGTTTGACGGAGCTCTCCTGGGCTACACCGGCGCCTGCCGCTACCAGTTGGCCGGCGTCTGCGGCAGCTCATTGCCACCCTTCCGCGTATCAATTCAGAACAGACGCGCCGAGAAGGTGGGGAAGGGTCAGCCCGTCAGGGTGAAATACGTCGACGTCGAATACAACGGCAAGAAGATTCGTCTCCACTCCAACATGCGTGTGCTGGTATGTTTTCAGTTATCAATTTTGAAATTATTAACCACATAGGAATCGTCACCATTTCGAACGAGAAGTTACGATTTCATTTGTCAACCATTAACGTAAAGCCAATGGTTTCCTTGTCTCTTGCCTTCTAGAGTATGTTGCCTTGGACGGCAAATTGGCTAAATATTGTTAAATCACTCGTGTCGTCTGTACATAGTAGTCTGCCACTGTACTACTTGACCGTGTGGTCATCGTACTATAGTATGGAACTGAGCAACAGTCTCCGTTATTCCCTTGTAATTTCCGCTAGGTGGCATCACTTATTTACACTGACGCGTTTCCGTAAATTTGGTCTAGTAAAAAATATGTTGTTCACATGACTAGGACTGCCAGGAACATACTACGACTGCTTAAATGTGTTTTTGCTAAATATTTGTAAACGCATTTTAGTGATAATTTTTCAACTTAACAATCGCATAAGCCCTTTCCAAGTTTAAATGTTATTTGTCAACTAGTATTGGTTGCCTTAAAAAAACAGTTAATGTGCATTTGAACTTAAATTATCACATTATACATATCAAATGTTTATGTATTTTGACAAATAAGTCAATAATTAGAATGATTGCAATTCAAATGGCGTCACCATTAGATGGTGTGCACAGAACAACGCTGTTGACTATTCCGCACGAGTGTAAGAGAAAACCATTTAAAGTGTTTCCACTTCCGTGTGCCCACTCCACTCTTTCAGTCAGCAACAACCAACTTTTCTACTCCAAACGAATTACAACTTGCGTGATTCCGAATAGGTATTCGATGCTATTTATTTCCTATACAATACCAACATCGTTACTGAGCGTTGCTGTGTGCCTGACAGGTGGACGGTCGGGCGTGCAACCTGCCGATTCTCAACGTGCCGGGCGTCAAGGTGGAGCTGGAGGGGGGAGACTGCAGCGCCGTGACGCTCGACTGCGGGGCCATCATCAAGTTCAAGAGTAACGGCCGCGTGACCGTCCAAGTGTCGGATTCCTACAAGTAAGTTCGCCATGCTGTGTTCTCATGTTATATTGATATGAACTAATTGCATATTACTGATGTTCGACTAGTTTTGACATTGCCATTTTCCGCTTAGGCGTTTGACTATTTACTTCTCTCACTTTTCCAATTTCTGCTTATGTATTCATCCATTTTCTGTTACAACATTATCGTGTCCTGTTTACTTATCCAGCCATTTACTTTTTACCATTTTTTACATCGCCATTTGCAGCTATTTTTTACGTAGGCATTCAGTAATTTACCGTTACAGCACGGTCAATGTCTATTTAGGCAGTTTACTAATGTTTTCGTAACAATACATTTGTTACATTCAAAACACCAGGGCACCCGACTTGAGGACAGTTTTGTTAGGATTATTGTGTTCAACTCCGGCTGCGTGGGTTAGACGAAAAACAAAATACAGCAATTTAATCTTAATGTTGTTAGCAACAACCCGCACGTCTGTTCACTCGTGTGTGTTATCTAGCTACCTATCTGCCTACACGCCTTTACGTCTTTGTTCATGTTGTTATATAAACATGCTTTGCTGAGATAATAGTGTTGTTTTGTTGCCTACACGACATTACGTCTCTTTTCAGGGGTAAGATGTGCGGTATTTGTGGAGACATGAACGACAACGACAAGGACGACATCAAGAACGGAAGCTCAGCTGCCACTTGCAAGAGGTGGAGGAATCATTGCGATGACGAGGACAGGTAAATAAACATCGATTCGTCTTGGTCACTGAGTGTGCCTTTTTACCAGAGAGGGAATATCACGACGCTGTCACGTCCGAAATCATCATAAACAGTTATGTTTTAGCTTCTGTCAAAATTAACTTTGACTGAACATGGCCACTAATTCCGCCGTAATGGAGTAAGGTCAACGAACCATGGACTGGGGCTTGTTACAAAACGGCTGCTTCACATCATACATACTTACCACGGCTGAAGTGCCACCTGGCGAATACGACTGAAGTACCACCTTTCGAATACGACTGAAGTGCCACCTGGCGGATACGAAGTAGTAGTTACATCGATGTCTTGATGTCATCCTTTAATGTAATGTTGTCAACTTTCAGTTGTAACGACAGTGACGAGAAGGACGACGATGACAGCGGAAAATCGGGCTCCCAGGCGAGGCACGCCGGAATGGCGATCTTCTGCCGGTTCTACAGGGGTCCAGTCAGGAGCGCGTTCGGTGGATGCGTGAGAAAGCTGGGCTACGGTGTCGTGGCCAGAATGATGAGGAAATGCGTGATGGACATCCGATATATTGGATATGATCGTAGACAAGTCCTCAAGAGCCGGTGCAACGCCATCGAGAATCTCTACGACGAATGCGGACGCCGAACCAAAATAAGGGTGAATCCTTGGCGCAGTAGCTGCGGATGCAGTGAGTATCACTTTACACGTTACAGTCACATACTTCTTTGCTTCTACGCAAGGTGCACCCTTTCGGAATACACTATCAATAGCTGCCGAAGTTCATAATACGAAGACCATATGATGTGTAATTCAACAGTGGATATTCAAAGGGCGAAATATGTTGGACCAGATAATCCTACTTAGTGATACACACACATACATTTGATAACATTGTTCCTTCTTGGTTTGTAATCCAGAATAGCCGATTTCTTACACCATAATTCTCACAATAGCGTGGAGAACGATCTTCCCCAACATGGGTAAATGCATGTTACTGTATGTGGCAAAACCTGTACGTGTGTAACTTGACAGCGCTCCTTCCTACAGAGCCCCAGTGCCCGAACGGCATGGTCTACAGACAAAACCTGAACGGCTGCCAGCCGACGTGCACCGACCCAGAGGGAGAGCGAGACTGCGCCGACGGCGGAGTGCGAGAAGGCTGCGCCTGTCCCGACGGCCAGGTCCTTAGTGGACGCAGATGCATCCCCGTCAGCGAGTGCGGATGTGTCACTGAAGATGGAGACTACAAAATGGTACGAATTTGTGTGGTCATTGTTATAATAATAATAATTACTATTATATTATTATTGTTATTATTGTTATTATTATTACTATTATTATTATTAGTAGTAGCAGTAACAGCAGCAGCAGCAACAGCAGCCTGACACCTTCGGTCAATTAATAAAATTATATAAACTTTTGACACCGGTGTAGTTCTTTGTTATATATAAATATATATATATAATTATTATTATATATATAATTATATATATATATATATATATATATATATATATATATATATATATATATATATATATATATATATATATATATATATGTATATATATATATATATATATATATATATATATATATATATATATATATATATATATATATATATATATATATATATATATATATATATATATATATATATATATATATATATATATATATATATATATATATATATATATATATATAACAAAGAACTACACGGTGTCAAAAGTTTATATAATTTAGTTTATAAAATTATATATATATATATATATTGTTATCAACAAGCTAATATATATATATATATATATATATATATATATATATATATATATATATATATATATATATATATATATATATATATATATATATATATATGTTAATGTAATTGCCAGTTTCGCAATACCACGCTGTTCAACGAGCATGCACCATATTTAAAAAAAATATTTGTTTCCGTCAGCGCGGAGACCGATGGCTGTCAGACGACTGCAAGACGGAGTACGTATGTTCGACAAAGTGCCGCGGCTACAACTGGAGGACCCGATCCGTCAGAATGGTGCCGTACATTTCGTCACGTCGCACCGGAGGATGTGGCAAAGATATGGCTTGCAAACTTCTCAACAACATGTACAACTGCGTCCCATGTAAGGACACTAGATTCGATGTCATGCTGGTATTCAAAGGGTTTTGACAAGTAAACGGACGTATCAATAGCGTTTGCGGATAATAGGTCCGTATCTTTTAGCAAATGAGTTGCTTCCACCTTCTTTCGTTAAGTCAGCGATGCTATCTACGAAACAAATTCGCACGCACGCACGCACGCACGCACGCAAGCACAGCCTAAGTACGACTACTGTGTTCGCGACATGTACAACATTTCAAATCGTACAAATATCCTCTGACAGTGGAACCGGGGAAGAACAAGTCATTCTGCATCGTCGCTCGTGCACGCCTTCGCTCAGCAAATGCCACTTATCGATGTTGTTAAGCCAAACGAAGGTAGTGAGTTTAACTTCTTATATTCTAGGCAAACTAGCTGAACGTTTGTCGTTTATATTACAGCTTGCTCGGACGGCATGGTCTACGTCCAGCATGCCTCGATGTGCAAACGTACATGCAAGAACCCGCATCCTTCATGCGGTCGACGGACAAAAGCTGGATGTGTGTGCCCAAATAGCAAGCCCATTCTCCATGAAGGCAAATGTATCAAGGAGAGCGCCTGCCCTATCGCCGATTGTAAGCACATTTAAGCATAATCACACAAACAAATTGGTGTAGTATATTCCAAAATATGAATTGGTGCCGCATTTTCTAATGTGCTAGTGGCAAATGTCAATGTTTTAGAAGAACATCATCAGATACATAAATATGCCTCCACATTGTATGATTGGCATTGTGATTATCGCATGGCGCATACACATGTTAAACCTGATACTTCTAGTCGTGTGTTCACTGATGAATACTTGCTTTGTCACCATTGCGACATTATTCAAAACCCAACAGATGATACCTTTAAGCAAATACTGCATCCATCGATATGTCATACGAATAAGTAATCAAATAATATTTAATGAGTATTTCTTTAAATATAAGGATACATGTTTATCGACGTAGTCTTCAACATCATTATGACCAAGACAAACCTTATCAAAGTCCTAGCAAAAAATTTACAATGAATACCGTATTATTATTGCAGTGAGCAAGCAGTGCTGGGCCAGCGGCTACATCACGTACAGAACGTTCGACGGCGCCATGTTCAAGTTCTCGGGCACCTGCAAGTACGTGCTAGCGGCGAGTGAAGGAGCGTTCCGTGTGCTCGTACAGAACGCCGTCAAGATGCCCAGGCGACGCAGACAACTCGCCTACACTCAGGCTGTAGAGATCGAGATCGGCAATACAGTGATCCGCTTGGAGGCAGACAACGTCGTCACGGTATGTGTGTGTGCGTGTGTGTGTGTGTGTGTGTGTGTGTGTGTGTGTGTGTGTGCGTGTGCGTGTGCGTGTGCGTGTGCGTGTGCGTGTGCGAGAGCGCGAGCGCGAGCGCGTGCGTGTGAGTTAGTGTGTGATTGTGTGTCGTTTGCTTTCGAAAATACTAACTGCATTTATTTTTCTGCGGTTGTCTTCCTTTTAATTTATTCTCAGTCAGTATTGGTTCTTTTTATTAATAACGGCAGTTGTCGCATATCCATAAAATGACCCACTCTAGTAGCAATTGCATCTAACAATTCAGTCACGCACAAATATTTGGCATATCTTACCGTATCTCATTACCGTATATCGCACACACGACAAAATAAGTGTAGTTCATGATCGTTCATCAAACATTGCCAGGAAAATGTCCTCATTCGCTTCAATATGTTGGGCAGTTTCCTTCCTCAATACATTCAACCCTCTCTCCTCGAATATTTCTAAAACGGTTCAACAGAGTTCGGACAATATGTAATGATTAAATAACACTAAGCAATATAATCTAAACATTAATTTCTCCTGAACTCTACTAGGACTGATGTCTTGTCGTCACAGGTGAACGGAGAAGAGGTGAATCTGCCGGTGACCAACATCGCAGGCGTGAGCATCCAACTGGAACGCGGATGCGTCGTTTCCGTCGTCCTTGACATCGGCGTGAAGGTCACTTACGACGGCAAGTCGCGAGTAGTCGTGAAAGCATCCGATTCCTTCAGGTAAAGTTGTCATTTGTCTAACTTAGGTACTCTTTCAATTATATAGACACAACTGTTACTTGACATGTATCATTTGTACCAAGCAGATCTTTATCACCGCAAACATTTCTATCGACACCTGTTGTTCTGCCATTCCATCTGTACACATTATCGTTGGGCAGTTATTACTCACCATGTCATTACCATGAACAATTATCTTCAATATCATTTAATCAATTATTTCCAACCAGTGAAACATTTCACTTTACGCCCATCAAGTAAATACGTTTGTCTGCACGTTGTTGTTACATTGCGGTATTATTAATTGTATTTGCGTAACACGTACGTTAACACACACACCGTGCTACGTTGAGTTATTTGTCTGCGACAAGCGAGCATGTTATTGTGGAGATAATGGGCAGTCTGGCTCGTGTTACAGCGGCAAGACGTACGGTATCTGCGGCAACATGAACGGTGACGCGGACGACGACTTCACGACGAAAGGCGGGGTGAATGTGATCAAAGATAAGCGCAATCGATTCAACCGCGTCTGTAACAGCTACGTAGAGGGTACATCCGACGTAGACAAGTGAGTACGCACTCCTGTTTCTACATTAAACAGTGTCACATTGCCCTGATATGCGTTTGACTGTTTTAATTATCACAACCACACTTTATTATCAGTGAAATGCAATAAAAATCGCCATAATCAATTATTCTGCATTGTGTGTTCGCGACATTTCACTGGCAAGAAGCAATATATTAATCATGTCGTGCTCATAGCAGACATTTCATGTGTTAATATTTGTTTCGAATATTGAGAGGATGTGGCAAGAAGTATTATTATACAGGAGGTTTGTCCTAAATGTTGGTGGGAGGTGAGAGGTTTGTCCTAAATATTGGTGGGAAGTGGGAGGTTTGTCCTAAATGTTGGTGGGAGGTGGGTGGTTTGCTTCAAACATAGGTGGGAGTGAGACGTAATATTAGCTGGAAGTGGACTCCCAAAATTGGTGGTAGGTGGGAGGTTTGTCCAAAAGCAGGTGGGAGATGGAAGGTTGGCCCCCAGAATAGGTGGGAGATGGGAGGCTTAGACCCCTGCCAAACCCACTCTATATTGCGAAACGCTTTCCATCTGAATCAAAGCCAGCAGGAAACTTACAATTGAAACCAACGTCAACAGCGTAATTCCGAATTTAATAAACTCGCCGTTTAAAAACACATCGTGACATTCACTTATTCGGCCAGCACAGCTGGAATTGAAATGTTAAAACATATGCCTAAGAAACGGTATGATTTCATCTGCGTCAACACTAGTTGTGACTGATGTGTGTGTTGACGCTTAGGTGTAATGCTCCGGAGAAAGACGACGAAGTGGAAGAGAGCAACAAGTCGGCTGACAGATACTGCTACTATTTCAAGAATATGAACAGGAGGAAGAATATGTTCAGCGTGTGCCTTCAGCGCCTGTCCGCCATCGCTCGCAGGTTTTTCTACGGCCAGTGCGCGTGTAATGTTGTCAGCATGGGCAACTACGCCGAGATCAGAGAGTCAGTTTGCGAGCTCCTTGAGACGCTCGTGGACGAGTGCGAGTACTTCAGACTGGTTCTGATCAACTGGCGCAAGATAGTCAAATGTGGTACGTGTCACTGCACCTGTACGTTACAATGATTTATACACGATTCATAAGCGTTGTTGGCCGTACACCCTAAAAAAAAAGAAAGCAATGAAAGCAGAAGTTACAACAGCATCAAAACTTTATTACTAGAATTCGGACAGTTCAACTCACCATTTCCACACACATATGAGTCATAATGGCGCTGTTCTGCATAACTAGACGAAGTTCTAATATATTGTAGCATTCCACAAAGATGTTTCCATTTTTCATATTTGGAACACATCCAACTATGAAACATTTAATATTACTACGATAAATGTCATATATATTATTCAAAAACTATGACATTTATGCATTCATTGTCCTAGCGTTTTCGAATATTTAAAACTGCACGGTGCGGGCTTCGTTTCAGATATCCAGTGTGCAAAGGGAATGGTTTACAAATCGAAAGTGAGCGCCTGCCCCGCCACGTGCAGCAACCCGAACGCCCCTGAAGATTGTGCTGACCAGACATTGAGACCCGGATGTACTTGTCCCAATGGATACGTTTTGAGTGGAGGAGAGTGCGTTCGTCGATCGTCCTGCGGATGCATTGATGCTGAAGGAAACTACAGGAAGGTAGACATGCGTTGACGCTTATCGCAGCACCTGTAACAATGTATATTATATATGCACATATATGTATACATTATGTTAATCATAAACAAGACTAAATACAATAGTGTAAACATTTGGTTTAAAACCATTAGGGAACTCTAAATTTATAAGTGTTCAACTATGCAAATTAGCATCATTCGTTATATTCAAATGCAAACATGCATGAGTCACAATGGTATGATTCACAGCTAATATGATTCATATGACTATTCAATGTGTTCATAATCTATTATTTACCTTCCCTTCAAGTATTATTTACCCTCCCTTCATGTGTTATTTACCCTCCCTTCATGTATTATTTACCCTCCCTTCATTTATTATTTACCCCCTTCATCTATTATTTACCTTCCCTTCATCTATTATTTACCCTCTCTTCTTTTATTGTTTACCCTCCCTTCATTTATTATTTACACCCTTCATTTATTATTTACCCTCACTTTATTTATTATTTACCCTCCCTTCGTTTATTATTTACCTTTCCTTCATTTATTATTTACCTTCCTTTCAGTTAGTATTAACCCTAAACTGCTGTGGTAAAGTACTTAGTAGTTTACTCATTTTAATACAGGCATTTGGATTGTTATAATTTGTTTGTTCATTATTATGGGTACGCGTATTTACATAATATATCTAGGCTGACTAAAGTGATATTATCACCATGTTATTAGAACAATGAGGTGTGGCTGTCTTCTGACTGCACAATGACAAGGAAATGCCGGAATGGTCGAATCTTCGAGAGAGCCGCACCGGGATGTTCGAGTAGTGAAGTCTGCGTGCTCTACAACAACAGATACGCCTGTCGCCCAGGTATGAGTTGAGATCACTCCTCGTGTCATACAAGATGGGTCATCACATGTCATACATACTACATTTTATATGGTCATACAATTATGTTATCATATCCCAGAGGTTTTAGCTAAATTTATCAGTATATGCTATTTCAACGTGTTGTGCTGTATGAATATACGATAATGTGTGCACAGCATTCCATTAGTTTCAGGCCATTGAGCATTAAATCTAATAAAGTCAACTTCTGAAACGTACTTTCATTCACTCAAATTACAGCTACGTTCCTCACCAGTATCGTTCTCCTCTTTCTAGTTGTAGCATAAACATGTCGTTATTCTGTTACACGAGTTACATCTAACCAAAGTCAACTCGTATTATAGCCATATTCCTTGTCATCATCGGTCCCCTCTTTGTAGTTGTATTGCAAATATGTCCGTGTTTTGTCGCAGGAGCAAACTCCCCGTGTGAGGCGAAAGAGAGTCTGTTCTGTTTGACCTGCACCGACGTCAAGAGTGTCTACGAGTGCATCGCTCGCGGAGAGATGGTCCGTTGCGACGTCGAGGATGTAAGCATGTCTTCCTTTGTTCAGCATCTGTGTGACTAGACAGTCGCAACCTCGTGCATTGACTACTGGAACATTTCCTTTGCTTCCTCACCAACAATGCCTACGTGACGTCCTTCATACCGCATCGCGTCTTGTGTACCCTGTCAATACAGCATGTTCTGTGTGTATCGCGATAATCAAGACAGATAATGCTTATAACACCATAACACAAAACCACGTGCTATGATATTTGATGTATCTGATACAAATTACACCACATGCAGTGAGTGACAATGTCAAAGTGTATATGACAATGTAGCATGTCTTACGTACACTACTGGCGCCTGGTGTGTGGGTTGTACATGGTACGTTTCATCTAGTGCTTTCTCGGTTAATGAACCATTGAGCGGGATACATTCTTTGCTACTGTTAAGTCAAAAGGAAATATATCAACATGTCGGCGTCACCAGAACACCCACCAATTTCAACGTGTTTTCACATAACTCACATACTCGCGCAACTATTGGTTTCTTGACATTGTAAACATATTATAGAGAATGCCTAACCATTTTGGTTTTTGCACTGCCGAGCCGGAGATGCCAATGATGTCGACGCTATGGAAATTTTATTTCTGTATGTTCTATTGTTTTGCATTGCACCGTATTGTTGCAGGCGATCTGCGAGACCTACTGGCAGAAGAACTATTGCGGAGGCATTTCGACGATGTCGCGCCGATGCCGCGCACGCAGCGACTGTCGACCGGGGTCATTCAGTGAATGTTGTGGCGCCTGCT
>BSQZ01000040.1:4292598-4330098 GCA_033239005.1 Lamellibrachia satsuma
GATGTTTTTGTTACTGTTCTTATCAAAGTAAACAGTGCAATTTTAGTTGTAGACGGTGGTAGTATCATCATCATAATCTTCTTAGCTGTTGTCGTTTGTCCTAAAATATGACGATTGTTTACAGATATTGATGAATGTAAGGATAGTTCGAAATGCCCGGACAATTCGCAGTGCCAGAACACCGTCGGGTCGTACGAGTGCAACTGTGACGCTGGATTCGTGAAACAAGGAGACATCTGCGTGGGTAAGTGGCTGGGTATTGTTGAAATTATTGTCTCATTGGAAATTCATTTTGCGAAAAATCAAACCTAACTACAGTGCAGCATGGCAGCTAGTTTGTATAACTTTTTCATGTATTTTTATGTGAAATCATCAGACATCCTATTAAATTAGTTAATGTTTGGTCAAACATTAATTGAAGTGAAAACTGAAACGTTGAAAACTCACGAATTTCACACTTGGTGAAATTTCGTAACTGTGTCGTGTCGTCAGCGACTGGATGACGTTACGTCCGTCATAGCCATTCACCCGTAAAGTGATTTCCATTTTGGATAAGCGCTAATTTGGGTCTTACAAGATATAGTCATTTGTGTCAAATCTTTCCATGATTTGAAAAAACGCATTGGTTTTATTAAATCGACTGCAGATATCACTTAGCCTATTCACACACAACACATTTGGACATCAACGAACCGGATTCAAGATAGGCTAAATCAGTTGCGGACGACGACGACGTCGTTTCATAGAGCATCGTAGGGTTTCTGGGGTTTTATCGCCGAGATTTATAACAGATCGGTTTGTGGTACGGCAAAGGAGAATACTTAAACTAGAAACATTTGGCAAAGTTAAGTAGTATTTCCTTGGTCCATTGCTAGCTGCCGGTCTGGTGCGGGGAACGGTTTTGTCTTTAGACCAAATGCAATAAGGCGGCACAAATGTATATGTTTCAGACGGGCTATAATCGTAGTGTCACAATACTTTCTAATTCACTTCTTTATCATGTCGTAGGCCAACATCAATATGTAACGTCTATGCTAAATATATATGTGGTTCAAGTTCAAAGATGGTCTGGCTGGCAGCGCCACCATACCATCTCTTCTTTGAGATGACGCACATCTGATGTGTATTAAAATAACATTTTTATTGTAACGTTTCAGATATCAACGAGTGCGCTCTGAAAACAGATGATTGTGACCGCGTTCACGGCAGCTGTACCAATACTGTTGGCAGTTACGTGTGCAACTGTGACGTCGGCTATGAAACCAATGACGCCGGACGCACCTGCACAGGTAAGATTGGAGTAGTTATCACGTAACTCGAATCATCAGTGTATGTAGAATGCTGAATGCTCTGAATAATTTAACCATAGCTGAATATTGTAGAAAAGACATACCGGAACCATGTATTCATGTAAATACTTTTTAAAACAATAAATAATATAATTGATGACAGAAACGCGGCTGTATCCAGACTTTCATGTCATGGTTCAATCGTGATATATCAATTTATTTAAATGTAACTGTGTTACTTGCATCACATACTGGTGGATTCGTTGCTACGACCTGAAGAATTTCTATGTTACGACGGATTCATATATGAATTGTTTTGCGTAATTGTATTGCTATATTTCAACATTTGTATCAGCTTGATGTAATTATGCATTATTTGCTTCTTGGAAAATAAATGGTTATTTTGGTAGGTTTTGTTCAAATTGCTGTGTTGTGTTGGAAAAAACAACAATGAATAAATATGCACTGATGTGCACATTGCTAAGATACGTGCTTCGTTGTGTTGCAGATATAAACGAATGCAAGAACGGAGACAACGAATGCGATCCCAATGCTCAGTGCACAAACACAGAAGGTTCCTACGATTGTACGTGTCGCAGCGGATACACTGGAAACGGAAGATCATGCACAGGTAGATAGAATTTAGTATCACAACGAAACATATTTCTGAATTCGCAACGAATCTCGATGAAAAGGAAACCGTCCCTATAGAGTGTGTAGAGAATATCTAAAGGCACTCATTTACATTAATTTGTTCAAATAATAATAAGTATTGTTATATCAAATGTTGTGGTTAGAATACAACAAATAAACATGGAAAAGTGTAGTCCTGTTTAGTTAGTTGGTTGGGAAAAAATGTCAGTCCGTAGTGTCATTTAATTTAATTTCTGTTAGAAAGAAAGATATAAAACCGAAAGTCTTTAGAATATTCGATTGCTACTGCCAGTCAAAAAACAAACGTACTGTCACAAAACGAATGCCATACCACATGATCGGCCTCATTATATCCCACGTGTATGTTCAGATATCAACGAGTGCCAAGACGGAAGCAACGATTGTGACAAGGATAATGGCATCTGCACGAACACTGTCGGAAGCTACCGGTGTTCGTGTGCACAGGGTTACCAGACGTCCGATAACGGCCGCACATGTGTCGGTGAGTCAATCTTCCTTCGCGTGGATGGAGCAGAATTTCACAGTTGCAATTAGGGGCTGTTGATCCACACGCGACCCGCTGAAGGGAAACACGCGGCAGTGACGGTGTGGCCAACGGCTCGTCGTGGTCAGGTGTGATCGTTAGTTGAATTTCTGAATAGAACCAAGGAGTATCTTGTAAACAAAAACACAGTAGGTGTTCAGTTCAGTTCTGCTACACTGTAGTTACACTTCATCTTGTAGACAAACCTATTGTAGGATGCTATGTTTGCACAATAAAATCAAAGTGCATTTTGTAAACAAAACACCAACATGAAACTCTGTATGTGCAATATAGTAAAAGTGTATTTTGTAAACAATGCAACAACATGATACGCTAAACGGTATTTTGTAAACAAGACGACAGTATATATTTTTGGCTGAAGCATACACTGACCCACTGTCGGCCATGTTTCCTTTCAGATATCGACGAGTGCGTGACAGGAGATAACAACTGTGACTCGCACGCTGACTGCCAGAATACTCCGGGATCATACAATTGCATCTGTCGCTCCGGCTTTATTATGACTGACGGAGCGTGTATCGGTAAGTTGCACAACATGTTTATTATTGGTTTGCGTAACTTCAATGCGTTTGGTGTTTCTTTTAAAACGTGAGAATGAAGTAGCCACTGCTACTTGTAATAGATTAACGTATAGTACATATATAGTACATATATAGAAATGCCAATTCACCGAAACACTTCTGCTAGAAAATGTAACTAACTAGATCGTTCGCTGCATTTCTGGTTATAGAAAGGTGTATTTATCAAAAAAGACTACATCGTGGTGTTGTTGTTTTTTTGTAATATGGTAAAATTGTATTTCATAGACAAAACGACAGCCTTTGTACAATTGTATTTTGTAAGCTAAGCTACACTTTTCGTGCAAAGTCAATTCATGCACAACCGAGTGTATTCTGACTACGGTGAATTACGTCATTACGGCGCAACTGGACATTGGAGCACTAATATAATGGAATTTGCTTGATGATTTCCAGATATTAACGAATGTGAACAGTCGCCGTCTGTATGCGATGAGAATGCAGAATGCGAGAACACCATTGGTTCCTTCAAATGCACGTGCCGAACAGGGTACAAAGGAAACGGCAAAGAGTGCACCGGTACGCCCTCATGTTGCTGATCAGACCTTCGTACTTCCTTTACCCCGTCCACGCCTTGAAGTTGTTTGTCCGCGTGGATCTTAGCCTTCCCCTGCCTCTTTTGAACGCCACAATTCTGAGCAATATTTCCCATTAAAATATTTCCTTTCTTATTATGTGCCGCCAATGTTAATGTGTGTCTGTGTATTTTGTTGAAGTGTTGTTTATTAATTCCAGCCCGATTGATAATGTCTGTGTTCGTGACATGCTTAGCCCAGCTGATGCTTTGTATTCTTCTAAACAAATAGTATATATATATATATATATATATATATATATATATATATATATATATATATATATATATATATATATATATTATTTATTTTATCATTTTGTTTCTTGACTTATTTGACTTAATCGCTGGACTTAAACGCATCTTTTATTTGTATGTAATATATTTTAAACAAACGTCACGTTTACTTACTCTATATGTTGTGTTGTTCTGTTCTTTCAGATATCAATGAATGTACAAGCAATAAGCATAACTGTGACGTCAACGCCAGATGCACTAACAACCCCGGTTCATTCTCGTGCGCCTGCAAGAACGGTTTCCGTGGCAATGGGGTGACATGTACAGGTAATAATAATTTAATGTGTTGGATTTGTTCATATATTCATAATACGACAACAGTCTCCTCTGACACATATTATCGCACTTACGTACATAGAAACACATCTACAAATAAACGAACATGCCCATGCACGCACGCACACCACCACATGCACGCACGCACGCACGCACGCACGCACGCACGCACGCACGCACGCACGCACGCACGCACGCACGCACACACACACACACACACACACACACACACACACACACACACATACACACACACACACACACACACATCAACGTTTATTCAGACACCAGCAACGACCCAGCAAATGAGAGTCGTGTATGTGTCCACATTTTCAGATTATGAATATGTCAACTCTAATGTTATACTAACTTTTATTGCAGATATCAACGAGTGTGACGAAGATAAAGATGACTGCGACACGAACGCAGACTGCACAAATACTGTTGGCTCGTACACCTGCGCATGCAAGACGGGCTACACAGGCAATGGAAAGACTTGCAACGGTACGTGTCTACGTGTTCGTACGAAGTTGCAACGCTTAATAATGATGGGTAATATTAAATACCATACTAGGTTCAACCATCAACAAAGAGGACTTAGGAGTAACAGTAATAATTGCTGATATGGAAGTTTAAAAAACAATGTGGCTTCGAATCGGAATTTATTTTGAAATTCAGGGGAAATATTCCAGATTGAAGGCCACATAACCATGACATTTTACAACTGACCCCGAACTGAAATTTCTTAAATTTAGCAATGCCATAGAAGGAAGGATACAGAAGATATATTGTTAAACTGTTCCATTAAACTTGCCATTTGTTCGTTATTAGCAACTTGATGTGTACTAGTGACCTGTGTTCATATATGTGTTCGACCGAATGCATTGGAGATAACAAAACGGCTCAATTCTGCATTGATTTACTTGATATAATATTGATATTGTTGTAGATATCAACGAGTGCAAAGATAAAACCGATGACTGTGATCAGCACGCTACGTGCCAGAACACTCAAGGAAGCTACACGTGCAGCTGCAATGTTGGATTCAGTGGAAACGGACGTAATTGCCAAGGTAGGTGTTCTCTTCTCGACTGGACATTTTTATTTGTGATTGTATCGTAAACGGGTGTCACGCTGCAGTGGTGGGCAGTTGTAGAGACGAACTAGTTATGGCGCTGTTTAATGTGTTGCAAAAAGGAAGCTACATGATTAATATATGAAGCCGTGTTGTACAACTAATCGATAACTAAACCGTCAACTAACCCGTTAGTGTCGGTAGTGCTGGTATATTTGTGAAACTATGATGTTACACTAATTATATGCAAGCGTTGGTAGTAATAATATAGTAGTGTGAGTAGCGTTTATTATAATGTATGCTATTGTCGGTAATAATGTTGCGTTAGTGTCGGAGTATTTTGTTCATTCCATGCAATCATGTATAAATAACATTCATCTATGTACACACACGTTCACGTCATGTACACAGATATCAACGAGTGCGACATTAATTCGGACGACTGCGGAGATAATTCCATCTGTGCGAACACCATAGGAAGTTTCACATGCACTTGCGAGACTGGCTACCAAGGAAGTTCCGGACGCAACTGCGTCGGTAAGACATTTGTTTACGATGCGAATGACTGCGATCTGATACAGTTCTATGTGCCATTTGTCTAAACAATTATAGTATCATACTTTGCTGCAACAAACTGTTTTTAACATAACAACCGTCATGTGCAAGTTTGCATTTACGAACGTTCAACGCGGACACTCTAACAAGCCATATCACTCTTGAACACGCTCCATGATATTCCCTCATATTACTGTAACTTTCGTTTCGCTTCAGACATCGAGGAGTGCAAAAATAACTTGGATGACTGCGACCAGAACGCCAACTGTATTGAACAGCCTGGTTCATTCGATTGCGTCTGCAAAACAGGATTCTCTGGAAACGGAAAAACCTGCTCTGGTAAGCAGCGCACGTAAATGATATCAAAGTGTGTTTAAAGTCGTGTTCATCATCGTTGCTGTTAAGCCACCATTGGTATTTCAGGGTACTTTGGTACTCACCGGCTCTCTTCAGTTAAAACAGTTCTCATTTACGTTGCATATTATGAATATCGGTTAGATTATTTCATCTTGATTAACGGTTTACTAGTTTTAGTATGATGAGGATATGCTAGAATTACCAAATAACTGCCAGCGGTATATTTCGCAATACCGTATAATTATCGATATAAAACCATATAAAACATGAACCACATTACGTCATACATCGTGTTGTCCACGCACAGACGTTGCACACGTTGCTCGTGCGTGAATATCCACCTTCGAATAGCAAACATTGCACACATTATACAGTTAAGCAGCTTCATCAGTTGATATCATTTATATAACTGAATAAACTGGACAACAACGTCAAACTGTAATTGTAACAATTAAGTATCATAGTTCTTGAGCAAGGGTGTGACACATTTCAAGGATGTAGTTTTATTCAAGAAAGCATTAAGCTTTTGATAGAACCTACGAAATCAGCTTAGTCGGATTGCAGATACATCACTTTGATATCAACGAATATCAGGAGTGCACGTCGAAATGTTGCTGACTGTGTTTCCATACTGTGAATTACTGACTGTGTTTTGTTTTCAGATATCAATGAATGTGCGGATAACACGGACGCATGTGATGACAATGCTGACTGTGCGAATACTGTTGGATCCTACAGATGCACTTGCCGAGTTGGATTCGAAGGCAACGGAAGACAATGCAGTGGTAAGGAAAGATGCATTAAGACACACACCTTGATCGATAACATCGTTTTTGGTTTAAGTTTATCTACCAATAATTGTATTCGCTGCGTGGATTGGTGTTGTTATGTTTATTACTGAAGAAGCAGCTATAGACATGGCACCTTATCATACAGTGCATTTAAAGTAAATATAATTAGCAAGTATAAAGCATGCGCGATAACGTTGCTTCATAACATTTCATAATTTCCCGATACAAATGACATACTGACATCCGGGCGTCACCTTTGGTGAAACACGTATGCCATCTTCTTTGTAGATATCAACGAATGCACCAGAGGAACACATAATTGTAATGCAAACGCCGTGTGTGCAAACACAGTCGGTTCTTTCACGTGCACGTGCAAGACTGGATACGAGGGAAGTGGCCAGGACTGCACCGGTAATTATCCTTAAACAATTACTATCATAACGCACCTAAATAATCGAATAACGCGATATTTCTTAAATTTCTTGCATATTTTTTTGAGAATTAACCTCCTTTAAACATGTTGCATGTTCGTGTGCACATTCTCGCCTGTGTCACGATATCAATAAGCGTGGACTTTATTGGCTAGGTTCTCGTGGATTGTATATAGTGCAATTATGTAATACCCACCAGGTCGTCTACTGTTTTGATTCTCTAGGAATCTCCATTTGGGTCTCTGAAAATGAATCAACCCATTTCTTAACATATTACTTTCAGACATTAATGAGTGCCAGCGCAACACAGATGAGTGCGACGATCAGGCGACATGCGCGAACACGATTGGTAGCTACACTTGCACGTGCAACACTGGTTACTCCGGCAACGGCAGGTCATGTGACGGTAAGCATTTAGATATACTAAACATTTCTTTTAACCAATAGTAACGCATGCCTTGCGGTTGACCTTTGACCCTGCCGCAGCTGCTTCCGCTCACAATGCAACCGCCACGTGTTTCGGGGATATACTGGCAATTGTATGTAATTATCTAACATAAACATCAGAACAAAATACCAAGCCCATAGCCAGCTGAGGCAGCAAGACGTAACCAAAATTTCAGCAATAAAAAAACATGAAAGTAACAGAAAACCAGCTGGTTTCGTTTGCTATATCAAATTATGTAAGTCCCATGCTGCGCCCTTGTGTGTAGCCATGACAGAATCACAATGTCGTCGTAACTATGACAGCTAATATTGAGAACTATTATTCTATGAACCACCATAAATCGCTGTCGCCGTGTTTGTTTCAGATATCAACGAGTGCGAGGAGAAAAAGGACGATTGTTCCAGTAACGCCATTTGTACCAATACACCTGGATCCTTCGAGTGCGAGTGCAAACAGGGTTACCGTGGTAACGGAAAAATATGTACAGGTAAATAAACGTATATTTGAAATGTATATATTGCCGAGGTGCATATATTTTGTTCGAGAAGTACAACTGATCGCAGTCTTAATCTAATATAATCATTAGAGGTATTATCTTTAATTGAAGCCTGTTTGCTATTCACTAACTGGTACGTTGTTCTAGTCTCGCCATTGTTTTCGTGGGGCACTACGAATGTATGCTTACTTCAGAAATGATGTGTTTCTCCAGGACATCACATTCAGCGTGGGCACTGAGCATTTTTGGTTGTCTGTTTAGATATCGACGAGTGCGCGGAAGGCACATTCGAGTGCGACCCCCAAGCCACGTGCAACAACATCCCCGGCAGATACACATGCGTCTGCAACGAAGGATACACCGGCAGTGGCAAAGAATGTTCCCGTGAGTAGCAATCCGAACCACACGCCGTCTTTGTGAACACGAAGAGGCGCACGTTCTCGTAAACTTTGTAAAACATCAAAATCATCTTCTGTCTTATTGTGTCGGTTTTCTGCCATATTTCCACGCAGTTACCTTATGTTTCCTGTGTAGACAGCGGAATGAGTTAAATGTTAAACGATAAAATTAAATGATAAACTTAGTTATTCGGTTGACAATCGTTTTTCTCGATGTATGCGACCATCATACATATACAAATGTGTATCGTTTTGATTAGCGATATTTTCTTCGTAAATTGTAAATATATAAAAACACATCATGTGCAAAAGGACATGATCGTTGACACAATTAATCATATGATGCCTGGGCTGGAACTACAATATCGTTGGAGCAGTAATGTTCCACCATATGGTATTAACACACCCCTAGCAGGAAATCAGTAAAACACTGTTAAAACACACCTCTTTACAAGTTTGAAACATACTGATGACTCAATTATATATATATATATATATATATATATATATATATATATATATATATATATATATATATATATATATATATCTTCTCGGAAGAGATAGAGTTTGTGCAGTACAAATAATTGATATTATTATTATTATTATTTATTTATTATTATTTCAGTTATCACCATTGACTGTGGTGTGGGATACGTCCAGGTGCTCACACAGTGCGTAGGTGAGTGAACAGTATAGTGAGATTTAACAACTCATATAAAGCAACACGTTCCAAATGGCACACGGACAAGGAATATTTGCATTTAACCTTCCCGTATATACTGTAAGTAAATCACCCTGTAAACATATAGCCGCTTTTAGCGTTATCATTTTCAGCAACTTTAATTTTCTGTCATGTATCGTTTTCTTTAAAAATTAACATTTATTTACATTATTTCTTTATATTCAATTTACTGTGTTCTTTTACTGGTCTTCATTTTACGTTACCCTGCTAGTTTCGATACTGTTCATCACATATGATTAAGCAGGCATGGTGCTCAACGTTATTACAATAACGACGGGAATGCATATTTGTTATCCAACTTGTCTACTTCTACAGATATCGACGAGTGTGAGAAAGGCACCGATAATTGCGACGTCAATGCGGAGTGCACCAACACGGAGGGTTCCTTTGAGTGCAAATGCAACACCGGATATGAAGGATCCGGATCCAACTGCGATGGTGAGATTATGTTTGCGCGTTCTTTTCGTTTGTGAACAAAGTCAAAAAATATCATCACATCTCTTTATGCATGCGTATTTTGAAAGTCACCTTTTTTTAGTATACTACAAAGTCTATTTTCTTTAGGTGGCGAAAATTATATTTGCAAAACCATAGCCAAGCATCCACATTGGTAAGACTTGCTTGCCGACATTCCGAACTTCCGTTACCATTCGTGTATTTCTATAAGTGTGTTCTTTAACGTAATTAACATACACTGTATTGTTCTATCATTAGAATCATACGAATACGTCATTCAATTATGTCGTCGTTGTTGTTTCAGATATCAACGAGTGCGATCGTAACACTGACGACTGCAGCGAAATCGGCGGCGTTTGTAAAAACATTCCCGGAAGCTTTAGCTGCAGCTGTATGAGCGGATACATTGGCAACGGAAAAGTGTGCAATGGTACGTGTTACACTTGTTTGCATGTACCACGTGCGTTCTGATTAACACACGTTTACCACCTGCCGTGATTACACTACAGAGTCATGTAACCACACGAATTAGACGAATTACTACTTAGGCATAACTACTTCAACCAACATAAAGTCAATTTTTATATTTTCAAAGTGTTTTCAAAATGTCATAACAACACGAATACCACGCCCATTGGCTAATAATTCCCGTAAAATGTACATTTGTAGTTGACTCTTTTTTTCATTAAATCATTATTAATTATTAAAAATATAAATTCAAGCAGTTTCATGCGTAAACTCTTTCTGCAAGTTTTCCATAATTAAAGGTTTCAGTAACTTATTAAATAATTTTTTATCAGCATACCGGTGAAATATTCCTGTGGGTTCGTAGCGTGGGAATGCGTGTGGTCGTATTAGTATTGCGAAAAGCGTGTGACGTATGACAATGGATTCTTTTAGACATCAACGAATGCGACGATGGGTCGGCCGAGTGTGACGAAAATGCCTCTTGTAGAAACACACAGGGATCATACGAGTGTACCTGCAATACTGGATACAAGGGATCCGGAAAGATATGCTCAGGTAAATAAACACACATTAGATTACGTATTGCTTAGTGCGTAAGTCGGGTGATTTAGTATTAGTCTCAAATATTTCTGCTTGTGTTTTTGTAGTGTCGTTTCTTCTCTGACTATGACATATGTCGCAATAGTTCTATTACTGGTATTAGTTATAGTATGGTTTTACTGACTTCTCATTAAACCTTCTTGTTCTTGATATGTTTTCTTAATTCCTGTCTATGGTGTTAGGTGGAAGACGAGTTGTCTTTGATTGCACCACGGCCGTCGTTGTAGCCAACTGTACATATATGATTCAATGAAACTACAGCAAATAACAAAGCGCGGTGATTGTCGTTTTCAGATATCAACGAGTGTGACAAAGGCACAGACAATTGTGACGACAATGCGAAGTGCGCCAACACAGTCGGGTCATTCACGTGCACGTGCAATGAAGGATTCCAGGGTTCTGGAGAACAATGCGACGGTATGCAGATAACTACTCGATCATTCATTGGATAGGTGGAAACTAACTTTTCACCAACATTAGCGTTACACGTCCGTTACTTGTGCACTACAATAATGTATTGTTTGAATATTATTAATTCAACAATACTTTAATGCATTGTTGAAATAATAAAATTGTTATTTATGATACTTAGCTTCCATGCAACAGTGTTAATTCATCAGAAGAAATCAAATAGTAGTATTACAAAAAATATTATAATTTTATCAAAGCATGCATATAATAAAAACAGTACGATAATGCGTGCAAGTAACATTGTTTGTGATGTAAAAAGTAAGTGTAAAATAGTACATCGACATCACTTACCCATTCACTTATACTGGGCGGATTGTGTCTCAAAACAACGGCATATCATCATAATTTTATCGTGATCTTACTAATGATATTTTGAAGAACGAGCAATTATCATCGCTATTATGTTTCCATCTCAGATCAAAGTTAAATTAAGTTAAATAATGTTGATAATTATAGTTGCAAAATATATACTGTATGCAATCGTATATATATATATATATATATATATATATATATATATATATATATATATATATATATATATATATATATATATATATATATATATATATATATATATATATATATATATATATATATATATATATATATATATATTGAACACGCAGTGAATGTCAAATAGAAGCGACTGAAGGATCGAAAAAGCACAAGTGGTCGAACCATCAATGTTGACTTAAAACAACAATAATCACATTTTGAAAAACAAATAAGTTGCACTGCTTTACCCGGATATTAAGTACGTGTTTTTACCCGGATATTAAGTACGTGTATAACTGTGAAGTTGTTTTTGCTCTTGTAACTGATGCCGCTGTTTTACTCGTGATCATTGATATTGCCTCTGATTTCAGACATCAACGAGTGCGACCTCAACTTGGACGATTGCAGCAACAAAGCCACCTGTACCAACACTGTTGGTTCGTACGAGTGCAACTGTAACACCGGCTACGAAGGAGACGGAGTGCAGTGCACCAGTACGTGTTTAATGTTGACACGTGTGTTAGTTGAAGATATTTAAGCATATTTTAGAAGCTTGTCATTCAAAACGAAATAACAAACTCCAAATGCCAAGTATATATATATCTTCATAATCGTTCACTGTCTAAACCATATATTTGATGTCATCCTAATCGGTAGCACTGCTACATAAATCTCAAAGAGAGATTAGTTCACAGATGAAATTAAGCATTCTTGACAAAAACGTTTATGTAATTATGGACATGAACATTGACCAAGCAAAAACACCTTCGCACAGTGTCGGACAGATTTCTGCCTTAGTGAAACTCTCACTGACATAAATTCGTAAACCGTCGTGGTTAAGCACTGCGCAGGTCAATCGGCAAGACCAGGCTGGAGTATCGGCTTAAAGTAATGTTTTACGTCGTCATACAATACAAATCACCAAAAGAGGATAACCATCATCCACTGTGTAAAGGGGTTTTAAACTTACGTACGGCTGTGTTTGATGTTTTAAGACATCAACGAGTGTGATCGCAATACGGACGACTGTGACAGCGTCAACGGAGTCTGCACCGACACGCAAGGCAGTTTCAGTTGCGCGTGCAAGGAAGGATTTGAAGGCGACGGACGCACGTGCAATGGTAGGAGACAAGTGTCACTTCACCGTAGACCCTTTGTCTTTAGCGCTTGATTGAATTTCTGGTGCTACGATGTTGATTGGCTATTGTTGCTGGGAGATTGCAAAGCACGATGCATATTGAAGTTGCATTGCAATAGGAACTGTTTATTGCCTATTGTACACATGTTATTAACAATATTATCATCATTTCCTTTTTATGGAATATGAGCATTTCTTATGTAATGGTTAAATACCACGGTGTTAACTTAATCTTACAGTTGGTTAATTGTTTTGCCAATTATTAGTTGTGTATACCTAAGGTTAGCAACATTAATTCACATTTGTTATGATTGCATTTCAATTAGAACCATACAGCAACGCAATTGCAAGCGAACCACTCTAATCTTCCATCGTAGCGACCGTCGAAAATGAATTCCGCCTTTCGCAAACATTTTCTTTCTAACACCAACTCCACTTTCCGGGCATTCGCTAAGTTGCTATCACTGAGATAAATACTTATAAAATAGTTTACATAAATGTACACGGTTGAATTAACTGGAAATACCAAAATTCGACTTCATATTCCAGGCCTTCACAAATTACATTATTTTACAAAATGCTTGTTCACAGATGTTAAAGAATGCCAGGTATCATCGCCGTGTGACATTAACGCCGACTGTACGAACACGATTGGTAGCTACACGTGCGAGTGCAAGGATGGATACTCCGGAGATGGGTACATGGAAGGAGGCTGCATAGGTAGGAGACACATGTAACATACAGTATCAGTTGTATTAGATAGGATACACATTACTTGTTTCCAGCCAATAATAACTACCACCCCGATTTGTTGTAGTTTCACGAATCGTATTATGAATACTGGACACATATTGAATAAAGAAAACAATAATGTAGCAAAACATAAATCCTGTATGGGCAGTTAGTTAACAGATCGCATCAACTAATTCGTCGCCTGGTGTCCAAAATGCTACTCCTCATACATTGATTTGTGTGTACCATCAACCTCATCTTTGGGTTTGTGTACCGGGATGAACGTACGTTTCAGATTTATCTAGGTTTAAAGGTGTGTTCATTTGACTTTGTTGTGTCCGCAGATGTTAACGAATGCGACGGAGACAATGACTGTGACGCGAACGCGAATTGTCAGAACACTCAAGGAAGCTACACGTGTATCTGTAAAGATGGATACATGGGCGACGGAAGAGACTGCGAAAGTAAGTACACGCGGATAGACATATCGGGTTGTTCACCCTGCTAGCTGGCTCAATGGTGTACTAACGCGACTTTCTGATGGAAGCAGGGTTTACAAGTAACATACGTGCTTTCAACAATACTCCAGTTAATATGTTGCCGGAGGGTATATTAAATACATTCACGCAAGGTACCCGCGCACGCACGCATGCACGCATCCACAAAAACAAGCATAGAAAAAAGAAACATTAACATGTACACGCACGCACGCACGCACGCACGCACGCACGCACGTCCACATATTCGTCGTCTGTTCGCCATTCGATGTTGTTTTTTCTCTAAAGCAATATTTTCTTTCTGGGTTATATTATTTGCTCTCGAAGAGTACAAGACAGAACTCATTAATGTTATTCCATTTTTAGTAGCACTTTATATGCTTTGGGGTGGACGTCTACAAAGTGACAGATGTACCATCGCATTCAGTCCCACGTAGGAAGGTTTTCCGGAAGCAAACTTATCCCGGCCCTATAGTATATGCCTTCTATTTCAGACATTGACGAGTGCACGGCAGGAACGAACAACTGTGCCCCGAACGCAGACTGTCAAGACAACGATGGATCTTTCACTTGCACATGCAACGGCGGATACACCGGAGATGGCGTCACGTGCGCTGGTAAGGCACCTCTTGCTGTCACGTTAGCTCTGTAGCTATTGACAAGTTAACGTACACGGGGAATACGTTCGACCTTAATATATATTCCATTTAATTGCGCAGCTTATACGTTCGACCTTAATATATATTCAATTTAATTGCGCAGCTTATACGTTCGACCTTAATATATATTCCATTTAATTGCGCAGCTTATACGTTCGACCTTAATATATATTCCATTTAATTGCGCAGCTTATACGTTCGACCTTAATATATATTCCATTTAATTGCGCAGCTTATACGTTCGACCTTAATATATATTTAAATGCGCAGCTTATAAAGCTTGTAATTCGTAAATTAAAGAACTCTATGTGTGCAGTTGTGGTGTAGACATTGTTTAAAAATGTTACATACATGTATAGTAAATTGTGTGCAATAGTGAGTAAAATGGTAAAATATGGGCATATATAAACGTCTTCTTCAATTTGCATATGGTTGCTGAAGAGTCAAATTAATGACAGTCGATTTTGATCTCCATCATGTGGATGGTTGGATATGTGTCCATTAATTGCTAACAAACGAATATTGATTAGCATTGTTTTAATTCTTTAAAAGTGTTGTTACACCGACGAATGGGTCATTTTCTATGCTATTAAATAACAGATATCAACGAATGTGAAGAGAATTCGGACAACTGCGACGAACACGCTACGTGCGAGAATAACCCGGGTGGCTTCGATTGCACGTGCAACGAGGGTTACCGCGGAGACGGAGAAACCTGCGAGGGTGCGTATACATTTATTACAATCTTATGAACAGGGATATACTATCGTTATCTAAGAGTTCCTGGTGTTGTAGTAAATGTGCAAGACACATTTCCTCCCACTAAGGGATCCACTGAAATGTGCTTTCGAAGATGGGTCTTAGCAATCAATATGCACTTCTAAATAACATGTATACACACGCGTACATGAGCACACAAGCTCGCACGCACGCATGCACGCCCGCACGCGCGCACGCCCGCACACACACACACACACACACACACACACACAGATACACACACACACACACACACACACACACACACACACACACACACACACACACACACACACACA
Source organism: Lamellibrachia satsuma (assembly GCA_033239005.1). Taxonomy (NCBI): domain Eukaryota; kingdom Metazoa; phylum Annelida; class Polychaeta; order Sabellida; family Siboglinidae; genus Lamellibrachia; species Lamellibrachia satsuma. Next base: position 4,308,705 of record BSQZ01000040.1, read on the forward strand.
CACACACACACACACACACACACACACACACACACACACACACACACACACACACACACACACACACACACACACACACACACACACACACACACACACACACACACACACACACACTCAATTTGCATGCACTTTCAGCGAATACAATACTGAATATTTTACGATGAAATCATTCATAATAACTATGTCTTCGTGTAACAGTTTCGATTTCTAACCATTAACTCCGTCTTGCAGATGTCAATGAGTGCACAGATGAGACGGATAACTGTGACGACAACGCCAACTGCATTAACACCGATGGAGGATTCAACTGCGAGTGCAAATCCGGATTCGAAGGCCCAGGCACCTCTTGTGCGGGTACGTGTAGCCTTTCTGACATTGGGTCGAATGAGAGAAAATCCAATCGCATCAGTGTAATACATTTGTTCAGTTGGCAACGTTTCTTTATTTAAATGTTATTTCTGTTCAAGTAAATTTCACTGAACGAATAATATTAGTAGACATTACAATTGGCGTCTAACACAGAAATATGAAATGAAACGATGTGACTGAGCGATCTTTCGTGACTCTTATATTATGATATTTATTTTTAGTTTGCATGCAATGTTGCAAAGCCGTTTTAGACCGTGTAATATCATTTACACATTTTGTTGCCTTATTTAATTCATCGCAAATTCCCGACATACAACAATATTTATAAAACAATTACAATTGTTGTTTGCATAAATTTCATACACTTTGTTTAATGAAATATCTAAACCCTTTGAGTACGTATACGTTGCTGTGACGCGCAGATGGTGATATTGGTTTACGTTGTTGCAGACATCAACGAATGTGACAGGAACACAGACACATGCGACGATAATGCAGCTTGTGAAAACACGATAGGAAGTTACAAGTGCACCTGCAACGAAGGATACTTCGGCGACGGAAACACTTGTACAGGTAAATTCGTGTACTATATATAATGTTACATTGCAGCTACATTTCAGCAGTTACTACGAAATAATTGTCCGATTAGTTGCGATAACGCCTAAAAAATAACTGTTTAAATTGCTGGGATATCGGCAGCGAAACGCGGTTAGATTAGATTGCATATGATTATGTTTTATTACTTTGTATGCATAGAAAATTATTTGTATATACTTAATAAATAAATGATACAATTACATTTCTTATGATTATGATAATTGTGCTTCGTTTGAATATTATATCATCGTCAATAATTGTAAACTCAAAATAAATAGACAAGCTGATAGCATATCATTTTATGAATATAAATGTCGATTTTTTCCGCAAACTCGAAATATATTTGCATAACTAATAAATTATCAAGAACTCTGGCTTTTTGGCATTGCTAATACAACATTCGATGCTTCAAGGATGTAATTGATCGATGTCGAACTGTGAGATGTATTTTGTACAATGCTTCAAACACGTCGTTTTCACTTTCCACAAAATAGACACAAACGAATGTGAAGAAAACACCGACAATTGCGACCAGCGCGCAACGTGCGAGAATACCCCGGGTAGCTTCGAGTGCACGTGCAAAGAGGGCTACCGAGGAAACGGGGTCAACTGCGTGGGTGCGTACTCGTTGTCCCCACTCCGAAATTCAGATTAAGTTAAAACAGTCCGCGACATTCCACTTGGACGACATGGAACGTCTGTCTACACGAAGCAAGACTGAGGCCACACATTCGGCAGATTGTGCTAAGATAATGTGAACCGATGTAGGATTTTGTGTTGTTTATTTCTTCACATTTTGATTACAATAATAATAATACTAATAATTGTAATAATGACAATATTTGATAATACATTTATGCTTAGCAGTATGTGAAATTGAATGTGTTGTCACAATCGAAGTGGTGTATTGAATATCGTTGTGTTACGAACATTAAAAGGTGGTTATGTTCTAATCATGCTCCCATCACGCGATGCTCCTAACAGTAGATTATATATTAGGTAGATGTACTTAGATGTATTTTCCACCTTCATAAATGCGTCCAGCATATAGTTGAACATTAAACTATAAACGCAATAACGGAGGTTATCATTGTTCTGCAAATATTACAGATATCAACGAGTGCGCTGAAGAGACAGATAACTGTGACGACAATGCCAGTTGCATCAACAACCCCGGCGGATTCACGTGCGAGTGCAAAGCGGGATTCGTAGGCTCGGGCACCTCTTGCGTGGGTGAGTAGTCATCCTGTCGTCCAGTCGTGAACGCATTAAATCGACCCATTGGAGAAATAACACTAAAATGTTCAATTTGTACGGCGACCATTTGGACATCGTCGCGCACGTAACCTTGCACTCCGCCCGGGTACGGCCTCATCCTATTGCTGTCAATTGACGGTCTACCATCATGGCGGAACCGTTACCACATCCGTTGTATGAAGATGATAATGATGATGATGATGATAGTTCATTATAGTAAGTTTTGCGACCTGAATTAAGACGACGAAGATACTATTGTGTTTTGTTTCGGATTGGGTTGCATTTTTACACATATATTATATATCATTACCGTTGTCGTCATCAGTATGTCATTTTATTAGTGGCATCATAGGCATTGACATAATTAATGCGAGAAAATAGTAGATGTTTACAACGTGACGTGTAATAGCTTTATACCGTTATATATATATATATATATATATATATATATATATATATATATATATATATATATATATATATATATATATATATATATATATATATATATATATATATATATATATCCAGGTATGTTTATACGAATTATGTTATGCTTTCCCACAGATATCAATGAATGCCAGGATGGAACCGCGAAATGCCACCAAAATGCGAACTGCAACAACTTACCCGGATCGTTCGAGTGTAACTGCAAGACTGGCTTCACTGGCGATGGAGTCACTCAGTGCATTGGTGAGTGCTTTGACAGTGTCCACGTGTATCTTCTCTACATAGGTGATTTTCTACTACCAATAATAACAACAGTACATTTCTTATATAGCAAATCATGCAAATAATTTAATAATATATATATATATATATATATATACATTCATTACGAATAAAATAGTAAAGCTTGGTAAAACGTGTTGTTTATGTACACAAATAACTGATGAATTCATAAATAGAAGCAACGCTACGTAATTTAAATAATATAAACGTATAATAAAAAATTATTCTTAGAAAGATTGAGAACAGCCTTGATCTCCCCAAAACTTGTGCATTGAGGAACCGTTGGGTCTTTACCGCGGATATCAAGGAATGTTACACGGACAATATATAGACCAGTTGGACGATGTATGTAAACCGTTGTGTTGTTTTGATAGCATAAACGCTTTGCTTGTGGTCTAGGTAAACCACGTCTTTCGGAATAATCGGGATAATCGTTGTAATCTTCTGTGTCTGTGCAGACAAGGACGAATGCAGTACCAACAAACACGACTGCGACGACAACGCCGAATGCTTCAACATGCCAGGGTCATTCGAGTGTGAATGCAAAACTGGTTACACTGGCTCTGGTCAAGAATGTGACGGTATGTACGCCAACTCTCCCATCCTGTTTCATTTAGATCTGCTTCGGTAAGTCTGATGTTCCGCTCGTCTCCTTTTAGAACTACTAGATTATTTTTTTTAAGTTTTATGCAATTTCACACGTATTCCGTTTACCAAAGACGGATCGCTGTAGTACTGCACCACTGTAGCAATACACAACTGCACCACTACACCACAACACTGCGCCACTGCATCACAAAAACACTGCCCCACGGCACCATAAAAACACTGCACCACTGCACCACAGATCCACTGAACCACTGCGCCACTGCACCACAACAACACTGCACCACTGCACCACAACGACACCGTGCCACTGCACCACTGACCCACCAACCACAGAACCACAGAACCGCTGCACCTTTGCACTACAACAACACTGCGCCACTGCACCGCAACTATACAGCGCCAATGCACCGCAACTACACATTTTGATGATCCCGTTATCCCCAAGTTACGTGTTCAACAACATGACTGATAAATCGCTAGTTTGCTTCACTTGTCCGACGATAATGTAGACCCGACATTTAAATACGCCACTCTGCTAAAGTCACTGCAATTGTTTGTATTGCGATGTGTTTACAGACATCGACGAGTGCTTCTATGAGGAACACAACTGTGACGACAATGCACTGTGCAACAATACGTTCGGATCTTTCTGGTGTCAGTGCAAACCAGGATATTCCGGCAGCGGCGTCGAGGGCGACTGCAAGGGTAAGTAAGCATGTGTGGGAATTAGCACGTATTCATCAAATGTAGCCGAACAAATTGTTGAACTTGTGAAATCAACAGTACCAACAGCACATCTGACTGTCTCGACGAGCTAAAATAGCTATGCATCACAACAGCATTCCGTACGCTCAATGGAGCGCTTCAGCCGAATAAGATCTAAGTATGCCCGGTTCAATAACAGCATGGACAAAATGTGGCTGGCAATATCTGCGTCGTGTGAGTGCGGCGCTGAGAGGCAAACAGCACACCACGTCACGAGTGAGTGTCCGCTGTACCAGTGAACCGGGGACATGGTCGGGCTGGACGAATCTGCACGCACCTGGCATTAAGACCTCGGGTGCACCACATACCAAGGCCTAGCGAATCACACGTACAAGAGCACAAGCATTTGAACAACCAGACATATACCATACGTTCAGCAGTGACCTTATATTGGAATTAACCAAACAACTAACATGCTGCCTACATACACAGTTTGTGCCTCCGTTCAATTGTCGATCAACCTATCATTCGATATCTTCTCTAAACATCCACTCGTACATCCTTCTTCCGCCCAACCGGCCTTCGTCATACTTGGACATGATTGATTGTCTAAGTAACCCCCTCTCCACCCCACCCCGAACAAACACACAACTGTCCGTCTTGTAACGTGTTCATCTTCCAGACATCAACGAGTGCACGGACGGCTCGAACACCTGTGATGAAAATGCTGACTGCACCAACCTTCCCGGCTCCTACAAGTGTGTCTGCAAGACTGGTTTCCGCGGAGACGGGCAGACATGCGAAGGTATTTTGCAAAATGGCCATATACATAAATTAGTTTTGAATGTGTCAACTTGACAATTTGAACTGAACAATATCCAATGCAAAGTTATTGCTGACATCATAGTACCCCCCCCCCGTTGAATTACCACAAGAATTGATATGTTTCGTGTTATGCCCGTTAGCCTAGATAAGGGTTATATATAACAATGAACCTAGTTATATAACATAATTGTATTGCCTCTTTTGTATATAAAATTTTTGCACCCGGATGTTGTAGCAAATACGTTTGCATATAATTACTTCGCCAAACGAAAATTGGAATACAAGATGTCATCTAATGGCGTAATTCTCTCGAACGCATCCATAGTGCACCAGCGCTTAGTAGTGGTTTTGATTCAAATACACCTATACATTCGCGCACGGATTACACATAAACATACGGAAAGGTTACAGTTTGAAACTAGATGCCTACTTGTTCCTGCCACCATATATGCATGCCAGGGATGCTTTCCATATGTACCTTATCAAGCAATTGATTAATTGTAGTGTTATTTATTAAATACATTATCATCAGCGCATGCGCACAAACCACCAAGAAACTTGTGCTTTAGCCCAACAATTGGCTGTTTGTCCACTTGATATTTGAACTAGCAGTTTTCTGCCGCAGACATCAACGAATGCCTTGAATGCAACAACGAGTGCCACGAGGACGCCCAGTGCACCAATACCATCGGCAGCTACACGTGTGCCTGCTTCCCTGGGTACGAGGGAGACGGCAAGCAGTGCTCAGGTCAGTGTCACTTCTCACCGTAGAACTTCTTCTGCCGGGTATGCTCGATCGTAAGACCTGCTAAGCCAGCATCGCTAACGATTACGTTGCCGTTCATATATAAATATATATATGAAAATATTATGTAAAAGTATGGAAGGAGGGAAGCACATTGGAAGTGATGTAAGTCGTGGAGAAGAAGACAACATTACAAAGGTATAGCCGAAATTCACATTACGTGTTAATACCACAGAGAATGACGTGACAGCTGTATCTAAACACGTTGATTTGAAAACATATTCACGACGTAGAGAACTACCTCTTAATATTAACATGTTTCAAGTCCCCGTTCTGCACTTTTAGTCGCCCTCCCTGATACCGTTGGTACAAAGAACGTCGATAACCAACAAGTTCCATATAGCGAGAGTCCATTAATATAATGCTTGTATTTAAAAATAATGTATTTAACAAGGTCATTAAAAGAAAAGTTTCAAGTGCCCTTTCATATATGGACTGGTGGTCACCCGTACAGTACAGATATAGAGGAACGTCGATAACCAACAAGCTCCATATAGCCAGAGTCCACTGAAGCTCTATCTATATCTCTGTCTCTATCTCTAATGAAACTCGACTTGACTCAAACGTCCCTTTGCGGTGTTGCTACAACGACCTCGCCACATTGTATCAATGTCACTGGTTTCACTGGGCCGTGTTGGTGTCAATGTATACGAGCAAGACGTCCATTGCAGATATCGACGAGTGCGCTCACGGTAACCAGTACTGCTCGGAGCACGCCGATTGCACAAACAACGTAGGCTCGTTCATTTGCGTCTGCCACGAAGGATACATCGGAGATGGTGTCGTGTGTATTGGTGAGTAACGTCACTTCCGGCGTGCAACGCCAATCCGTTTGAAACTATATAGTTGACACTTAAGACACCAACTATGCTATACGAACACATGGTATGTTCAAATATTAAATATATTAAAATGGTGACATTTCAGTCATTTTGATAGTAGTAAGATACGAGAGATCATGATTGGATATTTTGATAGTAGTAACACATGAAAGATCATGACTGGATATTTTGCTTTTTGTGTTCAATACTAATGCATTCGTTCAGCTAACCAATGAAACTCGATTAATTGTCTCGCTGTCATCGAGAGAAGTAACCTTTAAGTGTTGTCCCACAGACAAGAACGAGTGTAACACGGGATCCTATGAGTGTGACGTGAACGCCGACTGCGTCAATACAGCTGCATCCTACACTTGTGTCTGCAAACAGGGTTACACAGGCGACGGCAAAACATGCTCGGGTAAGTACCTATTTACGTAGTTCAGAAATGAGCATTCGTTCAGAAGTGCAATGTTTTTGAAGATTCCATGGGCGAAAATCGAGTATTTCGCTAAAGAAACAACGTAACGATTGTTGGACGTAACATGTCGCGCATGATATATGTGTCACGGTTACCTATATTCCACATAGTCTCAAAGTGCCGAGGATATATTCGAACATAAACTATTTATATACAATAAAAAATTACAATTAAGGAAATTACATGTGAATAATCAAACATACGTTTACAAGAAAACACATGCGTCTAAATGTGGGTATACTGTCTGGATTATATTCGTAATTGCATCTAGGCTGTTTAGATGACAACGTGTTGAAGGAGGGGGATCCATAGTTCAGTAATACTGGTGAATATGAGGGACACTTGCGTGTGTAGTGAGGGATAAGGCAGGCTATTAAATGTTGTCTTCTATTACTGAACAACGTATTGACTTAAAGATATTCCCACTAGGATTTTAACTATCGTGTATATCATGCAGAGCTTAGCGCATGCCCTGCGGCATGCACGGGACCTCCACCATAACCTGTGCAGCACATGCCTGTCACAATGGAGGTATTGCGGAGTCGATAGACCGGACAGTACCTTGCAATTCACAATGGTGTTCTCTTGTAGACTTCTTAGTCGACGAGTGCGCTCTAAACACTGACAACTGCGATGCAAACGCCGATTGCACTGACACGCGATTCTCGTTCGAATGCGCATGCCAAACAGGGTACGAAGGATCGGGTGTCCAGGGTGACTGCAAGGGTGAGTAAGAAAGAAGAATCTGTTGATTCCTGCAAAATATTGTTACATTAGTATCCCCGGTAATGATGAGTATTTCAATAGACAAACACACCTAAAATAGTATCAATAGTTATGACACTAATTGTACCCGTGTCGTACTAAGAGTATGATATGTAGATATATATATATATATATATATATATATATATATATATATATATATATATATATATATATATATATATATATATATATATATATATATATATATATATATATATATATATATATATATATATATATATACACACACACAAACATACCCACTCACACACCTGTTCGCAATACAAACGTGTCTTCATATGTGGTGTTCGTGTGCCTACAGACATCGACGAGTGCCGCCGAGATAGGGACGATTGTGACACGAACGCTGTCTGCACTAACACACCCGGTTCGTTCACGTGTGCGTGTAATGCAGGCTACACTGGCGATGGCAAATCGTGCAGCAGTAAGTATGAGTATATGATACATACTATAACATTGATGATTACTTTCTTACATTGCATAATGATAACTTAAAAACTGGCCATTAGCATCCTTTGAATCATTCCTTTGGAATATGACTTATTATAGAAAATATAAAAATCGTCGATGATATCATAGAAACTAAATGTACTATCACTAATAAACTTACCTTTAGGTTTCCGTAGGTATATCTTTTATTACGTATTTTATATTTACCTATGCATGTCTATGCATGTCTAAGCCATTTTAATAACATTAGTATACTATATTATTTAGACACTGATTATCATAATGGTCTTACTAAAGCGCTTTCGCAAAGGAAATATATAGGCGAAATCTTTCTACATTTAATCCAGCAGTTGATCAAATGGCTACGGGTTTAGAATAACATATAATGATTAGTTACTGAAACATCATAGTATCACTTCATGTATCAACTCTTTGATGAATGTGGAGAAAGTAGGTCCCATGTTGCATTATGCGTTACATAAAATTTTAAATTGCAGAGATCCTCGTTGACGAATGCGCCTTGGGAACGGACAACTGTGACGTGAACGCCGACTGCACAGACACCGACGATGCCTTCTACTGCACTTGCAAATCTGGCTACACCGGAAATGGCGAAACGTGCACAGGTAGAAATCAGTGAAATGTTATACTAATATCAATATGTAATACCAGCAGTTGCTGGTATCGCCACTAACAATTGTCGTTATTGGTTGTCGATGTAAATATGTAATGCGATATTTCATAGTATATTTGCTCTTCATATGCCTGCACAAAATGCGTAATATGATACTGAGATGTGATATATTTAGATATTAATGTTATTTAGTAATCCAACATAATGTATTCTTATTAACGTACTATTTGTTGTATCTTATCTGAGTGAATTTTCGTGGTCGTTTTGTAGTTAGGCTAAACAAATAGGAGTGTATGTGTGTGTGTGTGTGTGTGTGTGTGTGTGTGTGTGTGTGTGTGCGTGTGTCATTGTGAGTGCGCGCACGTTTGTACGCGTTTATGGTCACTAGCAGTGTAACTGACAACGATTACAACGCTTCCAGACGCTAACGAGTGCGACGAGGGGAGCGACTCTTGCGACATGAATGCCGATTGTGTTAACACACAAGGCTCGTACACGTGCACGTGCAAGGCTGGGTACAGTGGGGATGGTATCTTCTGCACAAGTAAGCATTGTCGTTTTACCTTTCTTTTTTCCGACATTTGCTTATTACATCAATCATACGAAACAATCAACTGTGAACATGCAACTTAGCCTTTACCTAAGTTCCAGTAAAGCTACCATGGGGCAGTGGCGTAGTGGTTAGGGCATCGGGCTGAAATAAAACTGAACGTATTTTTGACAATCAAATACCTTATATCTAGATGTGAATGACCTTCGAATTGACAGTATGATATTGTATTTGTTCAGAGATGAACGTGGACGAGTGCGCAGACAACTCAGACAACTGTCATCGTGACGCCAAATGCACGAACACAGACGACTCGTTCACTTGCAAGTGTAACACTGGCTTCACTGGAGACGGAGTGTTCTGCTATGGTGGGTAGACATGTTTAATAATTATAGTAGCAAGTTGAACAGTGACAAAGTGCCAATGCTTGTTAATTTGTAGGCGTATTTTCAATTACTTGAAATATATATATATATATATATATATATATATATATATATATATATATATATATATATATATATATATATATATATATATATATATATATATATATATATATATATATCTGCTTTGGTAGGTTGACATGTTCAGTGATGTTACTAGTAATATGAATATTGCCAAAACTTGTCAATGCGTGAGCGTATTTTCACTTATTTGAAACCAATGTTGCATCACGGTTATACCACATATTGGTGTCAAATCGATGCAACATGGTAGAACGTTTATGCTTGCTGGTCTGGTGAATCCAATACAAACAACGGTGCTACCAACACAATTAATTGCCAAACTATACAAGTCATCAATGAAATGTTGCTTTCCTAAATGGTGTTGTGGTTGGTGAACGCAATACTACCTACCGATCAGTGTTATCGATGTAACCGCCACGTCATCTACCGGTCAGTGTTGTGATTGTTCAACAAATTACAACAACCGTTTGGCTGTGTGATGATCACCTATTGCCACATATCATTGCGCCTTGTCAAGTTCGACATGCAATTTGCCGAGCGCACGTTGATGACATGAAATACCAATAAATGGGATGATGACAGTCACAACTTGCAATCTATTTTGCAGTTGTCTGGTTTCACCAGACAGTATATTTTGGATTGCATCACATAGCAGCTATGCTCATAAATCATTACACAGAACAGTAAGGTCGTATCCGTGATGTGCACTTTTAAAAGCCAACGAGTAAAACGTTAAACATTTACGACGCGTTGTGATGTTCCAGACGTGAACGAATGCGACAACAGTTCAATGAACAAATGTGACGTCGACAACGCCACGTGCACCAACGTCCGTGGTAGCTACTACTGCAAGTGCAAGAAGGGATTCGTCGGCGACGGCTTCCAGTGTGTTCGTAAGTAACCTGTTTATGCAATATCACTGTTTTGACAGCCCCAGTGTGTCTTAATTACATAAAGTTTGACTGTTACATCTGCGTGTGAATATCAACATTATTGTTCATCGCATTCGCGAAAACCAGTTGACAATGGTCAACACATGTTTACAATATGTATTGTGTTCACGCGGTCTAGGGATCACGTGGCGGATCACGTGGTGTACATATAATTAACACAAATAAAAACACGTTCCCTCAGCGTGCAGCGTGAACGTGATATTCGCCCCGAAACAGATAACTTCAACATATAACGTTCAAGTCACTGATAATTACGATATTACCACAAACAATCTGGCAATCAAATTTATAATTGGTTTACATGTCATTTCAGCTTGCACCATATGTTGAGGAGGGCCAGGGCATACGGCACGACCAGCGCAAAGCTGTGAAAACATATCATATAAGTAGTTGATGTAGAATATCAGTAGTTGATGTAGAATAATCAATAATAATAAAGACTGGTTATCGGCAGATATCGTTCTGACTTTTGTTTATTCGTTCACACGTGTAATTCCGTCATTCTCCCGCAACCAACTACGACGCTAACCAAAACGGCATACACACACACGCACGCACGCACGCACGCACGCACACGCACGCACGCACGCACGCACACACACACACATACGCACGCACGCACGCACGCACGCACGCACACACACACACACACGTATGTTACGCAAACACACGCACGAATACGAGTACGCACACACACGTACGCACGCACGCACGCACGCTCGCGCACATATTTCGTTTACGCCATCTGATATCATTATGCGTTTGTTGACAAGTAAGCGGTCTGTCTGAAATACAAGCTTGGCGCGCACGAAGACAACGTCAGTGGACGCGTGCTGTTCCAACCATATCTTGCAATATTATACTTGGACATTTCCCCAATAATAGCCAAAAAAAATAGCTCAAATGTGCGTAACTATCAAGTCGTGTTTATATGTAAAAAATCAGCAACTAGGGACATGCCACCGCACATTCACAAATACACATATGAACAGGCACAACACTCTCTAACGTCGAATGTAAAATACAACGCACAAAACATATTGTATGAACACAACATTTGTTTGCCTCACGTGTAAACACGAGACAAGAAGCATACTATACAAACACAACACTTGTTTACCTCACGTGTCAACAAGAAACAACAAGCACACTATACAAACACAACACGTGTTTACCTCACGTGTAAACACGAAACAAGAAGCACACTATACAAACACAACACTTGTTTACCTCACGTGTAAACACGAAACAAGAAGCACACTATACAAACACAACACTTGTTTACCTCACGTGTAAACACGAAACAAGACGCATACTATACAAACACAACACTTGTTTACCTCACGTGTAAACACGAGGCAAGAAGCACACTATACAAACACAACACTTGTTTACCTCACGTGTAAACACGAAACAAGAAGCACACTATACAAACACAACACTTGTTTACCTCACGTGTAAACACGAAACAAGAAGCACACTATACAAACACAACACTTGTTTACCTCACGTGTAAACACGAAATAATAAGCACACTATACAAACACAATATTTGATTACCGAAAATGTACAACACGAAACAACAACACACTTTTAAAACACATCATTTGCGTACATCAAGTGCAAAACGCGAAACACACAGTACATGCACGCAACACGTGCTTACACAACACTTACTTAGTGTTACACAAGAAATACGAGCAGTGCTGCAAAAGAGTTTGAATATTGAATAAGTCAGTGTTATAGTTATTACGACGAGTAGCGTTGTTGCTGCTATCATAACCGAAATGCAGAACTATAACACACTTACCTCAATAACAAAACCACACTCTCCACTCGCGGGGGTAACCTACTCACTTGGAGCAGTCGTCTCTGTCTTCTACAGCGTCAACGCAAAGAAAAATTTTACCTCTGCGATACTTCAAAGAGGCGCCAGTCCTCTAGAACATAAGCGTGACAGCTGCCTGCGTACACGCACGTGGTGCTCTCTGTGAACAAATGTGGGTGTGACAGTGAACTCAGCGATGACGGTATTTGACAATTCAGTCGTCGTAACTTCCTATGTAAACAGCACGTACGCTGACCATCAACGAATGTTTTCAAAGCAGTTGCTACTAGAAACAGCACGTACGCGGACCATCAACGAATGCCTTCACAGCAGTTGCTATTAGTGTGGTCTCTTCAGTACATGCCTTTGACACCTAACACCAACTGACCGTTATTAATTGATATTTTGTTGGGATAACCATATCGACTCAAAGGGATATGTGACAAACGTTTGTGACTATACCGTGAGGATGTTCAACTTTGACCCCTCAAAACAAATCCTAATCGATGTACCGTGTCATAAAATTAACTTTAACACATTTTATAGTTCTTTCGTCGTCATCGTCCGGATCATTTGAACGAAGTGTAATTTGACTTGAAATAAAGTACAGTCAATGATCGGACAAGAACAACTTTAGAAAAAAATAACTAAAATCCAAACGCACGAAAGCAGTGGTATAATGGTTAGAGCGGTAGCCTAATGGTTAGTGCTATGATCTAATGGTTAGAGCGCTGGTCTAATGGTTAGGGAGCTGTGGTCTAATGGCTAGAGCACCCTCCTGTCGATCGAGAGGACGGTGGTTCGATTCCACCTCCGCTGTTTCGAAGCTTGGGCAATTTCGTTCACCCCACTTTGCCTGTGTCTTTTTGGAAGAGACACTAAAAGCCGTTGGTCCAAACTCCTGCGTTAGCTCAAGATTGGGCTGTTTGGAGTATAACTACTTGAGACTTGAGACTTGAGTTGCTTGAACAGATGCAGGGCATGGAAACGTGGCTGTGTCGCGACCAAGGTCTCATAGACTCGGCCATGTGACCTTATTTGTCTACAATACGGGATGTGAAGTGGTGAGCTAGTTGAGAACAATCCATTAATTAACCACTAAACTGGATTCCTATCTGCCAACAAGGTTTGTATCATTATTTTGGGTCAATTAGGACCTCCAGATGGGTGGCTTACTTTCTTTACAAAACCCCGCAGGCGTCTATAATGCTGCGCACGCTTCCTCATCAGTATGCATGATAGCATACTTGTCCGTCGTAATTCCTCCAAGGCCATAAGATAACACAGTCGTCCTCGGGGGTTGGATTTAGGGGGTTCGGATAAATCCCCTTTTTGAGAGCATGTTTTGCAACTGCAACATTTCTAGAAATCATCCCGGAAGTCTCCAAATTGTTGTCTCTGCGTTCTCGTTTAACTGTCATGTCGTCAAAGGTGATATTCTACGTTTCATCGTCATTTTCTTAGCTACATTTTCAGGAGACACAATTAACTGCCCTGTGCAATGTTAGTAGGCAATATACCCTTCCTATTACATCCACGCTACCTGGTGGATTATAACGGAACGTCGTCCTCTATACATATTTACCATTGACAGTAATTATATAAATGATATAACATTACTACTCTAATTAAAATAATTTAAAAGTAAATAAACTAATATTTAAAAGTGGATACCAAAATGTTCCATTTAATTAAAAGTGACATGAATACATGTCTAACACACAATAAAGAGAAACATAACACGTTTATACAAAATAGTCCTTGAAGCTGTCGTGGAAGTATGCATACATGGCAAGAACAAGAAAGTTGTAAACCAGGAGGGGTGATTTGAGGTGGATGATTGCTACCCCAGCCTATTTGCTCTTTTAGTGCTATGGCTTTTGATGTCAAGTGATCAAATGCCTCACCTAACCAGGGCAGTGGAAGGCTCACAACCGTTCATAACCTACTGTTGGTCACAAACTGTGTTACAAAAGCAGGCCCTATGTCCATTTAACGAAACCAGAACATGTTGATATGTGACGTTACTGCGACAGGGTCTCGGTCTAGTACCAACACATGCAATTGCAGAGTGACACGCGCTGTAACTCTGTGACTTTAGTAGGCGATGGTTGGTGTGTTTAGCGAAATCTCATCTGACTGCTCAATCCATCAATCATAGCAAATGCGCTACTTAGAATGCAGTATGTACCAGACTACCAGGCGGACGGAGTGTGCTAATTAAACTGCAGCTATGCGTTCACACAACCGGAAAGCTTCTAAACCAAGACATTTATCTCGCAACAACTCACTTTTGTATTCATTAATTTAGCACAACATTTTTTTCCGATTTTCATGAAGCAAACACCACTGTGGAGGTCTCATCCTGGGCTGACGGAAACACCCCAATGTGAATGGCCAGCTATTATGCTGACATAAATCTGGAGGTTAAATGTCTAGGTCGAATAATCTCGGTCGGATTGCAGTCGCTGTAAGTGCCGCACCGCATCGCAAATTACAGCGTTTTGCTGGAGCAGATTGTGCCAGATGCGCGGTGCTGCGTGCGAGAAAGCTCTGTCGCCCGAGTACAGAGACTGCTTCGTGACACATCCGGCAGGCAAGCGTCAGCGGAGCGCAGCGTTGGTGACGAGTCAACAGGTCTGTGAGATGTGACGCAGCCTGACCGTGATGAGGAGTAATTAATATTCGGTGCGCTGTTTCATGGGCAGCCAGTGTAGGTTGATCAGAAAAGGTGTGATATGATCATGTTTCTAAGTTCTGTGTCTGAGACGGTCTGCAGTATTGCGTACTATCTCCGGAATGTGGTGAGAAGATGGTCAGACATTCCGTGAAGCTGACCGTTTCCATTACCTAGGCGATACATCACCTAGGCATGCACAATCATCTCTGTGGATTTTCGACCAAGAAAACATTGTATTCTGCAAATACTGTTTATATGGAAATATGCTACGCGACATACGTGCTGAACGTGGCTCGTCGTACTTAGGACATCTTCCAAGAAGACGCCCGCCTATGTTCTTGGCCACAGTGGATGTAAGCACGACGCTATCTCCAACATCTATCTAAGGCATAGAAACACATTTTAGCCGCGGCCGTCTAAAATTTTAAGTGACGGATGGTGTAACCCTAACTTGTGCACTATAATATGGCATGGTTAATACCTTCGATCACCAGGGGTTTATTGTAAACTACTTGAGTCACTCACCAGGGTACACTAGGATAGGCGAATCACTCCTGCCTAGGACCAGACACGTGTGTCGACGCATATACTCTACGCTATATATGTTGACGTTCTCGATGATCAGGTTTACGTTTAAATTTAAACCCCCTGATGAGTAACCTTTAAACTGAGCACCATTTGTAATAAAAAAAAAACAGTTATACTGCAAACATCATTTCATAAAATTAACTTGGGAAGCAAACACTACCTGTATGACAATAGCCAAAACCTGAAATAACGAGTGACTATCAATGCTGTGTCTATAATTCAAGTGGTTTATTAAAATATGCTTCATTTGATTTAATAATATAATATAATTATTTAATGTTTCAGCTGCATAATACTCCGTATCTAGTTTCTTCAAGTGAATATTGCGGTCTGACTCTAGATGTCAGCTGAACGAGAACCGGCGTTTTCCGTCACGCATGGCGGCAGATCGTAAATCGCCGATATGTCGTACGGATCGAGATGCACGTTTAGTGTTTTAGTTTCTGCTGAGCGAAGTTGGCGAAGTTTGTTGACATTGCCGAACTCTCGGTGATTGAGGGTAGCTCGTCGTCTCTTGTTGGCGAGGAAAGCGAGGAGCATAACTGTGGTGGTTCACTCCCGTAATGATGATGTTCTTTTTTCATGGTTTGTTCGAGTTCGTTAACCTGACCTTCGAGTTTGTTAATGCGATCATCTTTGGCTATGATGATGTCAAAGAGCTCATATGGGCGTTTGTCCGTGGTCTTGTTTCGGCTTTTCATTTCTTTAAAGGATTCGCACAAGAAATCCGGAGATCGTGTGATTCCCCTAGCTCTGACTCGTCACTGGCACTTGCAGTGCGTTTTCCCGCTCTCGGCATGGTTGGCCATTTGTGTTTGCGCGACTTTGTGGATTGCCTGTGGCTAATTGTCACTGCAAGCTACTTAGCTTTGTTTTGCACACAGCTGCAACCAATGTCATAGCTGTAGTCGCTATTGTTCGTCGTCGGAGCGTTCAGGTGAATCTGAGAATGTCGGATCTGCGGGGGTGAATTTTCCCGCACTATACTGTTCAGGTGGGCGATATTCCCAGTACAGTAGCACATCATTCAATATAAAGAAACGTTTTTGGCACGGCGGTAATATACCCGCGTTTCTTCGTTGACGTGACCGTCCACTTACTCGTTCTAGCCGAGATCTATCGTCATTTCAATCGCACACGTAAAGCCCGAAGAAATCACAATTCATTGCGGAGCTCGTAATACACACGTCCACTACACACTACATGTTGGCAGTCCACTACACACTACATGTTGGCAGTCCACTACACACTACCTGTTGGCAGTCCAGTACACACAACATGTTGGCAGTCCACTACACATTACATGTTGGCAGTCCACTACACACTACATGTTGGCAGTCCACTACACAATACATGTTGGCAGTCCACTACACACTACCTGTTGGCAGTCCAGTACACACAACATGTTGGCAGTCCACTACACATTACATGTTGGCAGTCCACTACACATTACATGTTGGCAGTCCACTACACACTACATGTTGGCAGTCCACTACACACTACATGTTGGCAGTCCACTACACACTACATGTCGGCAGTCCACTACACACTACATGTTGGCAGTCCACTACACACTACATGTTGGCAGTCCACTACACATTACATGTTGGCAGTCCACTACACACTACATGTTGGCAGTTTACTACACACTACATGTTGGCAGTCCACTACACACTACATGTTGACAGTCCACTACACACTACATGTTGGCAGTCAACTACACACTACATGTTGGCAGTCCACTACACACTACCTGTCTGCAGTCCACTACACACCATATGTTGACAGTCCACTACACACTACATGTTGGTAGTCAGCCATCATGGATATGGATAACATGATGAATTGTATGCCACCAAAACATCGCTCAACACATACGCACAACACATGAAAATATATCAATAAAAAATTAAATCATGACAACAATGAGATTATGTCGCCATCTATCGTGTAACGTGTGTCACCATTGGACACATGCTTAAAAACGTATTGAAAAATTATAGGATTGATTGTTTATTTATTAGATCGATTTCCTTAACAATCGCCTATCGCAACCTATACTCTAGCATACTCCTAACATTCTAATGATGCATTGTTATCAGTAAGTTGCATCAATTTATGTTGGTTGGTACCTTCTGGTACAGGCTTTAGTGAGGCGTCTAGTGTGATAGTGGGTAGTTGTGCTTGTCACTTCTGTTTTCAGCTTCCACCGCTGGATAGCTTCGGCGAAAAGCAAGTGCGTAAGTGTTGCCTGCCAGTAGAGCAGCCTCTCCTAAGGCAAGACTCTCGTCGTAACCTCTGCGAGGTAACCAATGGAAACGGGTCACCGCGAAGCACCAGACAAATCAGGCCAAGGATATCGGAGCAACCTGGGGCCCTAGAGATGCGTTGTGCATGACCCACCGGCGAGTGAAATACGCTCTGCCAATCACCAACCCATGTCTATGGGAAAATAGCAAACCCATCGGCAGCAGGGTGGGAGATTGCGATGAAGGCAGCAGTACTGCTTCACTGGTGGATTCGCACATTGCATATCGGAAGTCTCAACAAACTGTGCGAATGTTTTTTTTCGGCATAGACCATCACTCTAGTTAATTGAGTACTGCGGAACAACCGACATGGTTTCCGACCTTCCAAGATGTTCTCCGCGGGACACAGAGTATAATGGTCCAGCTAGTATAATCTACTCCTGCTTAAGGTAGGTTATACTTAATCCTCTGCGCAGACAACACCGTAACCCGTATACTGTTTTGTAAAGATTCACGGCGACGGCGTACCAGGGCTCTGGCAGGCCCGAGAAGCTGGAAGCTGGTAGTGGGATCCACGCACGAGAGCGAACTGGGAGTGATGGTCGCACACTGCCCGAGAACGACGGCAGTGTGAGGTCCTTCCCGATCGTCCAGGCGGCCCTATTTAGGGAGCCCCGCCTGCCCCAATCAGGGGACACCCCAAGAAAACGCGAATCTACGCGGGTTTTGGCAAATTGCCCACCAGCGTACTGGTGAATCCGGATGTGAATCGATTCCTGTGGGTGAATCACTCATAACGCCATACGTGTCGCGCTCTACGATCCATAGGCCAAGCCGAGCACAATGTTCGGCGTTGTCTGACCTGCGGATGATCGAGTCTATGAATACTTTTAAAGTACGCATTAAAGACACTATTTTCGGTTGGCGTTTAATGTTCAGTTTTATATATCACACATCCGTTTTACTCTTTCTATCACAACATTTATTATTATCACTGTATATTAATTGTACAAATCCAATGTTACTGCATTTTTCCTTGAATGTAGCTATCGATAATTTAGTTGTTATCCATTTTTTAGCTGCTTTATTTATTTGTGTGTTTTAGGGTTCGCGTATTAATATGCAATAATATTTATAACGTCTCGGTTGGCTACAAATTGTATTGATATCCATACAAAACGTGATACTATCTTAGTCTTTCAACTGTTAATATTTTCGAAAATACACGATTTGGCGACGAATTGAAATATGCTATTTTTACGACGTATGTAAATACTGTTTTACGGCAAACAAATACAGCAATAGAGGCTAAATAGAACGTTTTTCATCACATGATCTATTGGTCTCTCGTCGAATTCCCGCACAATTTCTGGCGGGAAATATAGAACAGTAATAAATATTAAACCATGAAGTATAAGCACAGTTAGTTTACCTATTCCTTAAGAGCGAAATATACTGAGAATTTGTGAATTTTAACTTACGAAACCCCCGACAAGCTGCGTATCAGCTAAGACCTGCTGTTCTCAACCAACAAGACGCAGATGTTGGTAAGCCCGCGTTTTATGACATTCGTCGGACACATTTACGATTCGGCGTTTTATGATTAATCATTTACTCTGTAAATGTTGCCTTGCCAAACGCGAGGAGACAACGAAGGCTATCAATAACATTTTCGAGAAACTATATATTGATGTATTTGAAGATCACACAATAACAAACTATTAAAAAGCGTCGAAGGATAATGTATACGTTGTTATTTTAAAATATGTAATTTTTCCAAAATACTCAATAAAGCATCAATATGCCACAGTGAAGTGAAAATTGAAGTGAGATGAAGTGTATTTGTTTGAGATCACACATGCAGAGTCAGTTAACAGTTTGTACGTAGTTTACACAGTTTTTTTGTGATCCACGAGGCCTGTACTAAAACCTGAAAGATCGCTATCGTGCATGGTTCTCTGTGTATAGTGCAGTAATAATTATATTCCATGTGTTACTGTTGCTAGAGGGTCATTGTTGTTTACAGTGAATGCGGACCAGGCCATGCAGCCCTTTCTCTGTTTGTATGAATACATCAACTACTGGGTAGGATGGTAATAGGCAATCCAATTGTATTCAAGTCTAACACGGATTGCTGCTGTGCACACAGTAATAATTAGTATCGACAACGTATGAGGCATATGTGCACAGCTTGGTTCATATGTAAATTCAACTATAGCTAGCAAACTGTCAAAGTTTTCACCAAAACACCTTTGCTGCTGTTAGGTAAAGCTACTACAATAATACCCAAGGGAAAATTAAACCGATCGATTATTACATTACTGGTTGTAACAAACGTGCGCTCGCGCTTGCAAATGGAACAAATCAGCAGCCAGAGTTAGCATGCTGATATTGCGGAAGGAAATTGGCCGCTCGTACTGGCCAACTATCCCATGAAAGACCTTGTGCGAGTAAACGTTGAACGATTAGCGATGAAACCGAGAAGACTGCCGATGATCATCATTTTATGAAAATAGAGAAGTCACATAAACGTGGCATCACACCACATTTTCATTTTGCGGCTGTGGATTCTAAAATTTAATATAGAATCCACAGTTGCAATAAACATTACTCTGACGCGTCGAGACAAACAACACAGGCACATGTCTATAGCGGGTTGGCAAACTGTTCTCTCCCCAGGACGTGGTGATTCTTGGGAATATGAGGGGGGATCGAGGTTTTGGACTTGGCGTTCCTGGGATATGTGCATACACGACTAAATGAGAGAGAGGGGGGGAGAGGGAGAGGGGTAGGGAGAGGGAGAGAGAGAGAGAGAGAGAGAGAGGAGGGGTGGGAGAGAGAGAGATAGGGCAATCATCCTTAAATAAAAGAAACATGTTATCAATATATACGTATCCATTCAATTACATATCCGTTCAATATTTTAACAACTTCTCTTTAAGTCGCCTATTCGCTTCCTTGTATCTGATGGACCATCATTTTAAGTGTCTGGAGACCAAATG